>JAJMAP010000086.1:0-42043 GCA_030572695.1 Scheffersomyces illinoinensis | reverse complement strand
CGCCATTTAGGGTATCCCGTTTGCGTAGTTTGCACTCTTTCTCCCGAGTCTTTCAGAAGTTGAATGCCCAGAAACTCACCAACAGTACATTGAAAGTTGGCTCTGAATCCTTGCAATCTCAAATTGCAGATGCCAGAAGCGCAGAAAGAGCTCATTTAGATAAGTTAAACAAAGAAAGAGAAGAAAGACAGAAGTTCAGAAACAGAACTGCCGCCTACTACACTGCTTCATTGGGAGTTGTCTTTCTTTCACTCGCCTTTGCGGCTGTCCCCATTTATAGAGCCATTTGTCAAAGAACCGGGTGGGGTGGTATACCAATCACGGATACTACAAGATTCACACCCGACAAGTTGATTCCTCTTGACACTAACAAGAGAATCAGAATCCAGTTCACC
Source organism: Scheffersomyces illinoinensis (assembly GCA_030572695.1). Lineage (NCBI taxonomy): Eukaryota > Fungi > Ascomycota > Pichiomycetes > Serinales > Debaryomycetaceae > Scheffersomyces > Scheffersomyces illinoinensis. Next base: position 41,648 of record JAJMAP010000086.1, on the reverse strand, counting down.
TGTCAATCTTCTGGTATCTTGCCATGGAAGTTCACTCCTTTGCAACGTGAAGTTTATGTAGTTCCGGGAGAAACAGCTTTGGCTTTCTACAGAGCTAAAAACATGTCTAAGGAAGATATAATCGGTATGGCCACCTATTCGGTAACCCCAGACCATGTGGCACCTTACTTCAACAAGATCCAGTGTTTCTGCTTTGAAGAGCAGAGATTGAGTGCAGGAGAAGAAGTCGATATGCCAGTTTTCTTTTTTATCGACCCAGAGTTTGCAAAGGATCCGGCCATGAGAAACATAGACGATGTTGTTTTGCATTATTCCTTCTTTAAGGCTGCTTACTCTGAAGGCGAACTTGCCGCAGTTCCCGTTGCTTCCATAGAAATGAAAGCTACTGCTGCTTGAAGCACCAAAAGGTGATCGACACTTATTATTTAGAATCCTTAAACGAACCTTTATGACCAACACCAGTTTGCCCTTTTGTAAATAGCTTTGTACATATGCCTAGGATTATACGTAAACGAATATATGCATAATATTGCAACCGTTTGATACCGAAGTAATGCCAATTTACATTATCACTCCACTCCACGTAACTTAGAATAAAAGCCATTGAACTGATTTCTCGTTACAGCCCCATGACTTCCGATTGGACTTTTAGAGAGACACCAAGTTGCAAAAAAGCGAGAAGCGGATCAGCATTGTATAGGAAATGTACGCCATTGGCTCAAAAAAAGATACTGCACTGCAACTACCCAATGTGGGAGTACATTGCGAATCAATTATGGTAACGTTATATATTGCTATTTCAATATTGTGTGCTTTTCCTTGTTGATTTTCGTGCAAATTTTAGCTGGCTAATGCAACTTACAACATATAAATTCTACCCAATAAGTGTTCGTCCGATGACAATTACCACACAAATTTTTGAGTTCTTCTCAAGATCAACCTAAATTTAAATTTCAGAGGCCGTACCATTCTTTATACACTTACCACTACTGGCTACATTTAACGGGCATGTGTAAAAGGGATCGAGGCTCCAAGCCCCCTCTGTTGCAATCAATTCTTAGATTACCCGCCCGTCGAACAAAATAAGTTAGATAAAATAATCATGCAGCCCGTAATTAAATAATAATACAATATGACAGAACAAATATATTTTCCGCGGATTGCATTTTTGATGAACTTCCACTGAAAAATTTGTTGCAACTGACCTGTTCCTAATCGTAACTTTAATGGGTGGAATTCTTCTCCCACAAATCTTGGCTCCATCAAGCCACATGTCTCCTGAGTTCAAATTCTTGGCAGAATGAAACTGACTAAAAGTTATCTTCCAAGAGTACGCTTCTACGCAAGTAGAACCGTCCAAAAGCTTGATGAGTCTGGGTCCACGGAGCAGTAAGGTTGCTTTCCTTAAGAAAAGATCAATCTGATAACTTTGATCGGTCTAGCCCCCACGCAATTGTCGTTTTACACCTCTGCAAGACTTGCACCTGCAGCATAGCAGTTTCCTAGGCAGCAAATAATAAATTGATAATTGAAGTTAAAATACACAAACACCAAGTTCCCTTGTGATACTGGACACTTGTTTCAATACCGAATACAAGGCAGTGGTTATAATTTCTATTTCTGACGCAACCAGTAACTTATAGATATTCAGAACAAACCCATATTGCAGACCTTTCCGGCACTTCAGTTCTTAAACTATTTGAATAGCGAAAACGTATTTCTACCCGAAAGTAAACAATGTTAGTAACCTTTTTTGGTTTGTAATTTTTTTTTTTCAATTGCATGGTATCCATTCTTTCCACCAGTGCACAAAATATGCAATATTACCAAAAATTACTAAAGTAACAAGTACTTCCCGGTTTATATTGAGTAGAGTTTGTGATTTGGAATCCTATTATCCACTTTGCCTGGTCCTATAGATGTTTGAATGGCCCTTTTACTTAAGTGCCATATAATATTTTTATGACTTGTTAGACATACAAGCCTGTTACCTATATGGATCGATCAGTGATGGTACCCTATTCTAGTCAAGCTTCAACTCATTTAATCTAATATTCCATCTCTGCAAAACCTCTTTCTGCAACTATGGATTTTCAATTTCTCCTATGTATTTCATTTCTGTTTTGGGTCTTACCTTACATCATTATCTGATATGTTGTTGACTTGAGCAATATCTACACTCTTGTGCTAATGATAACATGAAAAGTCTCCAGAAGATACAGATAACCGAGCACCACTCGTTATCCAGCCCAAACAATAGAAAATGGCGAGTCTCTCTTCTATACTTTTACCTATTGTATCTCTCAACTATCTAAGTTTAAGAAAACATATTAGCCCCTTGTTTTTGGACCAATAGCCCTTGCTTTTTCGAATGTTATAATTGGCTGTAATGCCAACAAACGATTGGCCGTTGAGATATCAAATCTGCAGAAGCTAGTGCGAATCCGTCCAAGCTAACAAAACTCTGTAATCAGATTGGTTGAAATCGAGCATCGCCGAGATAAAAAAAATATAATTTCAAATTGACATGCATAATTCAAAATACAGGAAAATTTGCATTTACATTTCCTAAGTTTGTACCTGAGTTTGCTGAACGCCCGAATGTGTCCTGAAGATCCCAAGTTTCCAGACAAAAGAAGGAACTGGCAGTAAGATTTAATGGTCAAAGCTAGGGTGCTGCTTAAGGCATTTATTTCGGAGATGAAGAGAGGAGTCTTTACCAAGTTAATTCTTGACCCAATTTTTGAGAATTCAGTAGGTGAATTCGACCAATGTCGATCTGGCCGATTCACACAAAAATCATTACGCTTAAAACTTCTCTTGGCATTGGACAGGAGAGACAGTTGCGTGCATATATAAGCCAACTTGCCAGCTGTGTCAAAAAGTTTATGCCTTGACTGGAACACTTTTCATGGAGAGTTTGGAAATACTATGTAAGTCGAGAATGGCTGCCCATATGTCATTAGAAACATTGCCAATGTCATTGGTTGCTTGAAACTAAGTTCTAGAAAGTTTAAGTACTTGGCATTCCGACCGTTTTAGTTTTGATAATGAGTAAGGAATATTCATTTCATAAAAAAGAAAATAATGTAAGGCTTGTAAAGTCCTCGGAAATACAACAGGACGACACATAACATGTGCATAAAAAATATTACAAACAATTATGAGAATGTCTGCATGTATCCCATCTGATAAATTTTTATCTTTCCCATCAATGAATTTTAATTCGTCCATTGGTATTTAAAGGGTGCTAATTGGCAAGTAAATCGAAATGCATCTCTTATTGTAGACACTTGGTATCTTGTAGCAGCTTCAATTTCAGACTCTCTTACCTATAACTGTGCTAATATGGTGGCTATTAACAGGTTGGCTTTAGCTGCCGTCTTCATGGGCTTGACACAAGCCGAGGTAGCCTTTCATATTAACCGTAAAAAGGAATTCGCTGTCCAAGCTTGTACTGCTCTTGTGGGTAAAACAGCTACCTACTTCCTTCCAACTGATAAAGTTGGTTACTGTAACGTCAACAACCAACCAGCCTTGGGTACCTATGCTTACTGTATTGAACAAATTCCTTACAAGGATGCAAGAAAGAACTTTTTAGATTCTTGTGCACCATTCCAACTAACTGAAGAACAATATTTGGACGCATACCACAACGCCTCCAACTACTTGACCAACACAACTGCTGACCCTAGCTTCAATATAACAAAGATATACAACAAGCCTGCTATTTTGAGCAAGAAAAAGATCATCGGTGCCTGGGATTCTGAAGTTGGTAGATGGTACAATTATAACTATGCTGCTTGGTTCGGTATTGCCTTAATCTGTTACTGGTACTTTGTCATGTTGGTTGCTGGTCTTTGTAACTTGACCTACTTTATCGCTCCCAATTTTGTCAAGTCATTGACTGGGGGCATTTCTAACACCTTCAGAAAGACCATTTCTTTGCCAGCAACATTTGGGAAGACTCACGCTCATCATAAACAATTTTTGCGTTACATTCTTATTCTAGTTCCAACCAGATTGGAATCAATCTTAGTGTTTGTATGGATAAGTTTGGCAATCATCTTATCTGCTATTCTCTTCCATCACGATACCCCCAACGTCATTTGGCCACAGGGTCCTCTGACAGAAATTGGAAGAAAGGTTGCTGATAGATCCGGTTTGATTGTTGGTTGGCTCTCTCCATCTTTGATCTTATTTGCTGGAAGAAACAATTTCATGCAATGGTTGTCGGGTTGGACATACTCCAGATTTATCTTGATTCACAAGTGGATGTCTAGAATTGCATTTCTCTTGTGTGTTGTTCACGGTGTTGGTATGACCTATAATGGTAAAGGTCTTGGTAAGTATGAAACACGTAACAGTCAGATCTATGTTCGTACAGGTTACGTGGCTCTAGTTGCTGCCTCTATCATGGTATTTCAGTCCCTTTTGGTATTCAGAAGAACCAACTACGAATTGTTCTTACTTGTACATATTGCCTTTGCTCTCTTGTTCATTGGAGGTGCATGGCATCACACTGCAAATGATGGATACCACCAGTGGTACATCGCGTCTGCTGCTGTTTGGGCTTTTGACCGTGTTGTAAGGATTGGAAGATTGGTTTCTTTCGGTGCTCGTTCTGCACAAGTTGAATTGATCGCCAACGAAACCTTGAAGGTTAGTGTCTCTAGACCAGCTTACTGGAAGCCATTCCCTGGTTGTCACGCCTTCATTCACTTCCTTAAGCCAACCATGTTTTGGCAATCTCATCCATTCACCATTGTTGATTCGGTTGTAGACACCAACACCATCACTTTTTACTTGAAGGTTAAGGGCGGTATTACCCACGGTTTGTACCAATACTTGTCCAAGCAACCAGACAACAAAGCAACCATCAAGGTTTCTGTTGAGGGACCATATGGTGCCCCAATTTCTATTAAGAAGTACGAAAATTCAGTTTTCTTTGCCGGTGGTAATGGTGTTCCAGGTCTCTACTATCAAGCAACTGATATTGCCATGAAGAACGAAAAGGCAAACATTAAGTTCTACTGGGTTATTCGTCATTACAGAAGTGTCGAATGGTTCTATGCCGAATTATGCAAGCTTAAGCAGATGGGCATTGAAACAATTATTTATGTCACACAACCTCATGTTGGATTGACCAATCCAATTGTTTCTAAGAACATCGACTCTAGTGAGGATGAAGAAGAGCAACAAGAAAAGGGTGCTGGATCGGAATCTGATGACTACATCTCAGTCTTGAAGAAGGATTTGTCGCACATCGAATTCAGAGAAGGTAGACCAGACGTCTACAAAATTGTAGACGACAGCATAAAGGAAGCTAACGGCCCAATTGCATTTGCTACTTGTGCCCATGCTACCATGGTCGACGATGCCAGAAAGTCTGTCAGAGATAACCTTCAAGCCACTAAATACAGAGTTGAGTTGTTCGAACAAATTCAAATGTGGTAAGCTACTTCAATTCTCACCATTTTTGTTACAAGCATTTACACTCTTATAGAGCCTAATTTACCATATCATATTCAATAGAGGAGTTTTAGAGAATAATACATATAATTGAAATTCTTATAGCACTTTTATTCTAAAGTGTCTTATCCTGTGTCAACTATAGTACTTTTGCTAGTGCAGCGAAAATTGAAGCTAGTGGAATGATTTTACTATCAACTAACCCCGAGAATCTTTTAAGGCTGTTTCTTCGAATCGGATCCCAGGTGGATATTTACTTCGACGGATAGCTACTGGGCACTTCCGTCAATTAACCGATCCATTTTATTTCCAGAATAAGTCCGAGCTGTACGTATATGAGAGGAGTATATGCAGGATTTTACATATTTCCATCTTTTTGCAACCGCCGTGACTCGGTGATAAGGTCCCCACAAGAAGGACTAATCCATCTGAAATCTCTACGCAAGGCATCATAGAAGCATATGGAATTGCTCCGATGATATCTCCACCGACCCAGTTATAAGGTCGCCAACAATAGCGCACACTATATAAGAGGAGAGTTCACTGTCATAAACTCCAATTTCACGTCAATTCATCTCAAATAAACTCAATTGATTTCTCAAAACATCATCCTATTTTATCATGTCCCAACAAGTTGTCCTAGTCACCGGTGGCACTGGCCATGCTGGTAATTTCATCATTGATTTGTTGCTCAAGCAAGGATACAAGGTCAGAACTTCTATTAGAAGCTTGACCAAAGAACAACAATTGCGTAGTCTCTACGAGGAAGTCTTTGGTAAAGAGCTCGTTGATGAGAATTTGGAGATTTTTGCTGCTGACCTTGGGAATGACGCTAACTGGGAAGAGAATTTGCAGGGAGTTGACTACGTTCTTCACGTCGCATCTCCATTCCCATTACAACAACCTGAAAATCCAGACGATCTTATTATTCCTGCCAGAGAAGGTTCGTTGAGAATTCTCAGGTTGGCTGCTAAAGTAAGCTCAATCAAGCAGGTTATTATGACTTCATCGTTCGGTTCTATTGGATATGGACATGATCCAAACCGCACGGAGCCATTCACTGAAAAGGACTGGACCAATGTGGACAAAGAACTAACACCATATCTTTTATCGAAAGTTTTGGCTGAGAAGGCAGCTTGGGACTACGTGAGAGAGACAAAACCTCACTACCATTTCACAGTTATATGTCCCTGTGGGATCTTTGGACCAGCTTATGGGAAAGTGAAACAACTCTCCACTTCCTTGGAATTGGTTAAATTGACCCTTAACGGATCATTCAAGGAAGTCGGTGCTCCTATCTATAGATTTGCAGTTATTGACGTCAGAGACGTAGCCAAAATCCATGTTCAGTGCATCAACAACCCCAAAGTATACAACGAAAGATTCTTATTGGCTACAGGTGAAACCTTTAGTTACTTGGAAGTGGCTCAAATCATCGGAAGGGCTGTTCCAAAAGAACTCGCTGAAAACGTTCCAACGAAAGAGATGGATGGTCCTGAGGAGCCATACAAGTCCATCAGTGTGGAAAAGGTTAAAACTACGTTCAACTGGGAACCAATCAGCTCTCCAGAAGAATCAGTCATTGCTTCGGCCAAGTCTGTCATTGCTCTTGGGTTGTAGTGAAGTTCAAGTATAGCACCCTCACATAACAATATTTACGCACATATCTGTCTACATCTACGCCTATATCTATATCTATATCTATGTCTATACTACTATGACTTGAAGAATTGGAATGAACCACACATACAATAATACAAATATTTCTGAATACATTCTCGCTCAATGCTCAAGGTAAAGGGAGCTACACACTGTCTCCCGAGCTTTCTACTGCAAACAGGGTCCCGGTTCCGAGGGGATTTGATCTGACTTAAGTATGAAATGTAGATCTGAAAACGGACTGTATCACGAGATCCACTGTATTTCAGTGTACAGTCATTGTTGTATCAAAGTACTGTCAGGAAATGCTACTGAATCGTCGTCCGAACTAACCGCGTTCATACTGGTGGTCGCCTGAGAGCGGTTGCTGTAGTTGTGACAGAAGCCTGCAGTGGCTCTGGTTTTGAAAGAATACGCGTCCAGGATTTTTCCTGCTTTAGGGTGAAATTCAGATTTCTGCGGATCGAACACGACGCTGGAAGTGTGATGGAGATTCAACATGAAACCGGATCATCCAGCACGAAATGCCTGTATCATGAAAGTCACGGTATCTACACGAAACAGAAATAGGGATTCTTCTTTCTTTCTATTTATAGTGGACCCCGCAAGATTGCTAAGAAATCTGGTGATTTCAAGAATAGATAAGCCAAACAAGCCTGTCAACAAATAAGAGTACGAATTTGTAGAGTAGCACAAAAGCACCCGACCAGTGGAATACGCAGAAAAGCACGACTCGGTCGCCAAAAGGAAAATAGTAAGATTCTCGTCAAAGACTATCGTCTGAGACAGTCGTATCTTGCTGGCTTTTCTCTGTAGGAGTCCCTATACACAATTACCATGGCCAAACTCCTTCTGTGGTGTAAGCGACATCCTGTGCCAAAATCCAGCCTGCAGTCGCCTTTGGTAGACAAATAAACAAATCGTAAAAAGTTTCGCGTTTTGGACACTACACGCAGGCTTCGCGAAAAAGTTTCATAAATAGCGACAAATTTTTGGATCAAGTCAAACAAAAACGTCTAGCGAGGTTTCCTGCTTGGAAGTTGATTCGTTTGCTTGATTTTGTTGATTTTTTCTTGTTTTGATTGATTTCGGTGATTCGACTCGATTACTTTTCTTCATCTTGAATTGGTTTTATTCAATTTGATTTGATTTCCGTTCTTTACTCTGCGGTTGCTCAAGCTTCATAGCTCAGAACTTTTCACCTTGATTGGTTCCAGTTCGACAATTTTCCGTTGATTTCATTGAAATTTCACCTCGACTTGAACATATTTATTCTCTCAACTTGATTGCTACGCCGATTTCTTGGACATTGCCATTCGTTATTGTGTTTGACTTCATCGTGGATCCCATAATATACTACTAGCTCCATTCACTGAACATAGTCACTCGCTTATCCTCGTTGTTCCAGTTTGATTTCAAAAGCCAAGCCTACGTTACACCTTTTAAACGTTCAAAATGGTCTATTTCCCACCCACACCTACTATAGATACACATGATAGGGCCGACCTTGTTGTTTTGGCAGAAAGGGCCCCATCCTCCTCTGATCCATGCAAACACAGTAACGCTCACGGATGCACAAAGCCAGTGGCAGAAAATAGCTTGACTATCGCATTAGCCGTTGTAATTCCTGTTGTAGTCATTATGGCCATTCTTGGGTTTTTCCTATACAAAAACTACCGGAAGGATAAAAAAGAAGCTATGGAACACGATCCAGACTTCGATGAAAATGGGGAAGCTACGGCTTTACCTGACTTCCCTAAAGGACGGCCATTCCCCATGGAAGATCCCTTCCATAACCGAAACTCGGTTAGGTACCCCCAGTCTGGATTTAATCGTTCCACTCCTTCGTTGGTGCCTACAGCTCAAGGTGATCCGTATTTGGACAACTTCGTGTTGCCTTACCATCATCAAACTGGCTCCAAGGTTTCTTTGGACGATTACGCTCGCAACTTCGGCAGCAATCCTGGCTACTCGAATCGGGTTTCTGTAGCAAAAACCAGAGACTCCAGCTTGAGTGGATTCCATGTCCCTAACCTTCTGTCTATTCCCACTAATACCAATACCAACACTTCTCCACAAAAGTCTCACTTACGAAAGGAATTACTGGAGAACTCCATTACCAAGAGTCCGGTGAAAAGAGTAGGTGATAGAGAATACACTAACATTCCCAATGTCTCTACTCCTAGCTTCAGACACGATGTCACTACTATCAAGCTCCCAGGAGATGCTGAATCTACCAGCTCGGAAGATGATGAAAAAGACCATTCTTCTGAAGGCTTGATCCATCACAACTCCGAGAAGTTTGCCGTGAGCTACGAAAATGAATCAGACAACTTGCGTGAAAGCAGCTCTCAGTCTTTTGAAAGTGTTCGCAATGATAACAGAGACAGAAGCATGAACGACCAATCGCAATCTGGAAGTAGGTCGCCTTTCGATGACAATGATCCTCATACCATTGATACCACAGCTCAAACAGCTGACCTTATAGAAAGTGTTAATACTGAAAGGAAGGATGCCAGACCTAACAAAGAATTCGAAAAACAGGTTCCTAGGCCAGTTTCTAACTATGCTGACGATGACGATATTGAAGGTGATTTCGATTTCTCCACCACTAACAACACGTCTCACCAAACGGTCTACGAAGATACCGGAGACGATCTAGGCAATATGGACAATGACGACGAGGACGCCGAATATGCTGAAGAAGAAGGTGAAGAAGAAGATTCTGGTGGATTACATGTTCCATCCGTCAAACCCAGAAGTAGATCTCCCAGAATCTCTGCTTTCAACTTATTGAAAAACGACAGTGATGACGAGAACGAAGATTTATCGCCTGAGCAATTAGAGGAAATCAAAAGAATGAAGTCGGTGTACAAAGTCTACTTTGATAAGGACAACGAAAACAATGGCCAATTCAAACCGGAAGATCATCCATTGCCTAATATTGATTTACAGGGTCAGCGTATTAACAAACATTTAAATATGGATACCGACTACTCTAAAAGATTGACTACAACTTCATCCATATATAATGAAAACCCAATTTACCCACACGAAGAGCAGTATTACTATCAGCCAGAGGAAACCCAATTTCAAGAACAGTACTACCAAGATCAAGGATATCCTGAACCAGAGGCTAGACAGTTGCCTCCGTTGCAGAAGTTGCGTAATGCCTCAGATATTCGTCATTCTACCTTGCAAACATATACCGATTTCCAGCCTAGATCTAAAAACGCTGCACAAGCAAACAGCAAACTTCCATTTAATCCCATCGAAAATGATGGCGTTTGGTCGCCTCCTATGAACTCACCAAGTTTATCGCAATCGTCATTTTCCTTGCAACAACAAGGTGGCCCTTCGAGTAATTACGCCGCTAGTGTAGACCAAGCTCTTCCATCCAACGGAGTTTTACCTAACGGTGGAATACCGTCTGCCACACAATTGGCCAGGTCTTCTGTAGTCATGTTGAACCCAGTAACAGAAATCACACACAAAAAGGCATACAAACCTGCTGGGTCGTTGCCTTCTAGTGGCTCCAACAGTAACTTCAACCAGGGCGGTCCTATTGCATACGAGAATAGTCAGTCGATGCTCAATGGCCCTGAGAATGACTTGATACCGGGCAATAGAAAGAGTGATGTTAGACGTATGATGAACACCAATTTCTGAATCAAGAGTTACGTTACTATGGGATTTCTATATATTTATTCACTTCGAAGGGTCATTGTTAGCTTCATTGAGTATACATTCAATAAACATTGTACGAACTAACAGAATTAGTGTAAGAATAGTAGACGACATTTGAGTTCTTATTTGGAAAGTTTAATAACCACATAGCTCAGTTTCGTGCCGAATTAAGGGCGGAAGCGTTTATTAATTTTATATATTGCATATTGGAAAAGGAAAACCTTGCCGAGCCTCAATAAAACAACAATATCGAGCAGAAAAAAATCGTAAAAAGCTATAAAAAAATATTGAAAAATGAAATAAGCAATTAGCAAATATGTTAAGGATGAGGTTTTCTGCCCCAAATGCCGTTAGAAACATATTAAGAATCAAAAAAATTTGCGCCGCCGTTTCCTTCAGTTGCAGGTAGCTCATTTCGCTTGTCTTAAACATTCACAATAAAATAACTGAAAAAATAAGCAATAAAGAAAGGTTTGAGAATACCGGAGTTCACCTAAGAGCGGTACATCAAAATTTTGCACCTATTTGGTTTGGCGAGATAAGATCTGTGAATCTGTCCATAGCCACCTTACCCCACAAGTCGATAACGCTGAGAAAGGAAATGCAAATGGCACAACCCAGAGGGGTTTATCACAATCCAAGCGCTAACAGAAGGTGTGAACGAAGGTTGTGATGGTTTTGGGATTTGAAAGAATTGGAAAGTTTGCTAACAGCAACCTTCAACGAAGAGGTCTAAATTTTGGTTCGTGGCATTTTTCTGTGAGCGGCTATTTTGGAACCAAATGCCTTATGCGCATCGCCCAAATAGGCAACTTAGTCGTAAAATTGGACAGGGCCTCTTGTCTCCGTTGCAGTTGCCTTTCAACAATACTCTAAGCTATCTGAAGCACTTGCATATCATATGCTGCAGTCTCTAAAGTTTAATTAAAGATTACTTTAGACTTGGCTCGGTTTCTTGAAGCAGAGAGAGCCCTATATAAAACGCCAATCCCTCATAAATTTAATCAAAAGAGATAGTCGTAGAATCTGTAGAACTTGCTAATACTTGTAACGCAAAGGACATCACACCTTGACTGTAAATGACTGCAACCGAAAAAGAAGTCATACCCATAATCTCCTTTACCGAAAACATTTCCACATCGGAAGGAAAACCTTCTGATATTCTTGAATATGCTGGAAGTGAGTCTTCCTCGGAAGAAGTAATTCCTAAGGATGAAATCAAGAGAAGCTTGAAGGCCAGACAAATTTCCATGATTGCAATTGGTGGAAGCATTGGAACTGGTTTATTTATCTCCACAGGTTCTACTCTTGCTGATGCAGGTCCAGTGTCAGCCCTTATATCTTTCTTGTTCATGACAACATTGGCATTTTCAGTTACTCAATCTTTGGGAGAAATGGCCACTTTAATCCCCGTCGCTGGGTCTTTCACCCAATTTGTTACCAGATGGTGTTCCCCTGCTCTTGGTGCTGCCAATGGTTGGAACTATTGGTTCTCATGGGCTATTACTTTCGCCTTGGAATTATCTGTTGTTGGCCAAATTATCCAAAAGTGGACAGATGCTGTTCCGCTAGAAGCTTGGATCAGTATTTTCTTCGTTTTGTTGACAGTTTTCAACCTATTCCCGGTCAAATACTATGGTGAAGTTGAGTTTTGGATTGCCTTTATCAAAGTGATAGCAGTATTCGGTTGGATAATTTATGCTTTCGTTATGGTCTGTGGAGGCGGCGAAACTGGTCCAGTTGGCTTCAGATACTGGAGGAATCCCGGTCCTTGGGGACCTGGTATTTTGGTTGAAAACAAAAATACTGGTAGATTTTTAGGTTGGTTAGCTTCTTTGATCAGTGCTGCATTTACATTCCAAGGTACCGAGTTGGTTGGAATTTCAGCAGGAGAGAGTAGCAACCCTCGGAAAACAGTACCATCTGCTATCAGAAAGGTCTTGTTCAGAATTTTGGTGTTTTACGTTTTGTGTATGCTCTTCATTGGTTTATTGGTACCATACGACGATCCAAAGCTTTCTGCCAACGGAAGCTACACTGCTTCTTCCCCTTTCATTGTTGCTATGCAAAATTCAGGAACTAAAGTTTTGCCAGATGTCTTCAATGCTGTTGTATTGATGACAATCATCTCAGCTGGAAACTCCAACGTTTACTGTGGATCACGTATTTTATACGGTTTAGCACAGTCTGGAGTTGCACCCAAGGTATTTAAGAAGACCACAAAGCAAGGTGTGCCATACGTTTCTGTTATTTTCACTGCCTTGTTTGGATTATTGGGATTCTTGGCTACCTCCTCAAGAGGTAATGAAGCCTTCAATTGGTTGTTGAACATCATTGCTACTTCTGGAATGATTGCCTGGGGGTTTATCAGTTACACACACATTAGATTCATGAATGTGTTGAAATCGAGAAACATTAGCCGTGACTCTTTGCCGTTCAAGGCTAAGTTCATGCCTTTCAATGCATACTATGCTGCGATTGCTATTTTCATTTTGGTATTTGTCCAAGGGTTCCAATGCTTCTTTGATTTCACTGCTACTGGTTTCTTCACCGCATATGTCTCGCTTATTCTTTTTGTTGTGTGTTTCATAGTGTTCCACTTCGTTTTCAACGGCTTTGGAAAAAGATCTTTAGAATGGTCATCCTTCTTGGTGCCTCTTGAAGAGTGTGATATTGACACAGGGGTGAGAGAAATAGAAGAATTGGAATGGGCAGAGGACGAGCCAACGAATATATGGCAGAAATTTTGGAGCTGGGTTTCGTAGAGAGTCTACATTTATGGAACTCACATTTGATGAATTTATAATCTAAATAAGTAACGACTAATTCTATTTGACGATCATGTTTATAACTATTTAACTAGAGTAGATATTGAAGTACAAAATCATCTCACGATATTGGGTGCAAAAAAATCTAGAGAATAGAAAGGCTCCTAGTTCACTGCATCCAGAGACAGCTCTGCATTTCGAAAAAAAGTATTCGCTAGAGACAATAAGAGAAACAATTATTATGTGTATCATTAAATTAATAAAGGACCGTTCCATCCTCTTCACGATTTTCACAAATATCTGGTATTCACTTCGTCTTTCTCATCAGCAATCAAAGAAAGGACTCGCACAAAAATCCAAGTCACGTGCTTTTCTGAAAAATCTCTCTCGACCAACCAGATTGCCTCTCTAGTTCTGTGAGATTATCAACAAAACCGAGAACTCTATAATGAAACAGTGAGAATACCAATTTTAGCTTCCACGGTATAACCAGCACCACACACAGAAGTAAGTACACCAGGCTATGTCGTGTCCATTTCTGAAGTGCCAAGTCCGAATTGACGTCAAATCATAGCCTTTTCCGCGATTTGAAGTAGTTTCAGACTTCATTTTTCAGTTATAATGTGCCCAATTGAAAAATTCGAAGAATCAGAGAATAGCTAATTGAAGAACACGAAAAATCGTTGAAAGTGCTATGGATTCATGGTTTTTCATATTGAAGAATCATAATTTCTTATTTTTTTTGACCAAATCCCAAAACCAAATATTAACAATTCTAGAATATGTCTACTGAATCTCAAGTTGTTCCATCTGGTACTTCCCAAAACTTATTGAATGATAAATGGGATGTTGTCTTGTCCAACACTTTGATCAAGACCGGTTTAGGTTTCGGTGGAGGTGTGTTGGCATCCATATTGTTGTTCAAGAGAAGATCATTCCCAGTTTGGTTGGGTATTGGTTTTGGCTTAGGAAGAGGCTACTCCGAAGGAGATGCTATTTTCAGATCCAACCACGGCTTGAGAACTGTGAAAGCCTAAAGTAGTAGTGCCTACGTAACCATATTTCCTATAGCCACAGCATGTTTCGCATTAAGCCATCGTAATCATGCCTCCCATCTGATCCATAATAGATACGCCGTATAATTATTTATTCTTTGAAGTTCGTGATTTCAGAACGAATCCAGATCTTCAAGAACATGCTATTGTCAAAAACAACCGTTCACTTTCATTCTAGATTTAGCATAAACATAAGTTATCTTATATATACTAAATTGTTGTGGGAGATCATTCCATGGTGTCCCCTTTATCTTAAAAAATAAACAGTATACGAAATGTTGATATTCCATGAAAAATCAGACTGTGAGTGTGGTCTATAAAGAATGGTAGCTGTAGTTTATGAAAAGCACGAGTAGATAATTATACTAATATAAATGGTTTGCCTTATGTATTGTTTCTATTCCTGGTAGATTTAGAATCTCGGGTGAGCCCCAGATTTGAGATCCTCTGCGGAATGCTTATAAGAGGCTATTTTTTGTTTTCTGAAAATTCAATTTTCTTAATAACCAGAATTATTTATTATCTGGTTGTTTATTTCTATTTCCATTATGAGTGATGAGGGTATAGAACAGATCTTGAACGGAGATATAGATCTATACGATTTTCTAGAAGTACAGCCGTCGAATTCAAAGCCTGAAATCAGAAGACAGTACAGACGCAAAGCTTTGATATATCATCCAGATAAAGAAGGTGGAGATTCCCATAAGTTCAACTTGCTTTTGAAAGCGTACGAAATTCTCGTGAACAATGATCTCAAGAAGCAATATGACCAAATTAGGGCAATAAAGCAACGAAAACAAACTAGTAGAGAGCAATTATTAAATTTGACTAGGCAGTTCCAGGAAGAATTGGAGAAAGCAGAGAAACTAGCACAGGACGAATTGAACTTTGTCAATAGGCGAAAGAGGCAGAATGACTTGGAAAGGTTGAAGGAAGAAGGCTTGAAACGAAGAAGAATGCTCGAAGAAAAACTTACTGAAAAGAGTACACCTACAACTGTTACAAGAAAGTATACTTCTTTTGAAGAGATACCGATCAAACGTCGTATCTCATTCGATGACCCAACTGCAAATTCTACTACAACAAACAAAATTTTGAAAGTTAAATGGAAATATAAATCTGAACTAAGAGGTCTCATAACAGAAGATGTGATCAAACAAATCATGGAGATATTCGGCAAAGTGAGCCATGTACAATTGTTGAAATCTAAGGATAAGCATCCCAGATATAGTTACGCTTTGATTTCCTACGAGAATTCTCAAGACAGTGAAAAGGCTTTGCTGTACAACTACAGAGAGTCGGCCAGATTATGGGATGGAACCAACGTCAGGAAATTGGCTAGCTTGCTAAGAGACTGTGTTACTGTAGACGAATCCAAAGACAAAGATGATGGGATTATAGACAAAATTAGAGGCAATCTCAATTTACCAGAAGATTTCAAATTGCTGAGTATTGGCATACCTGAAATAGATTCGGTTTTAAATAAGTTCACGTTAACCCACCTAGAGAATCTACAGAAAATGTCAAATCCGTATCTGACTCCAGTGTAGTGGGAGTTGATCGTGAAGATCCTACAAGGAGGCTTTTAGAAATTTAATGACTAATATACGACCTGATAGAAAACTAGATCAAGGATCTAATTCACCACTGCCAATACAAAATCGAGTAGATATAGCCCGAGTTTATAATGCAAAGGTCGAAATCCTACAATAAAATGAAATAGTCTATGCAATTTATACGAACGGACTCTAGTCATTTCTCCATTTTACAAATACTTCGTCAGTTCTGAATCTCTGCGTACAGACAGTGTTCCAGAGGTCGTTTGTCTGACCGGTTCTGTAGCTCAACAACCCTGCATGAGCTATCATTATGCCGTTATCTATACAGAATCTTTCATCGTTGGCATAGATCTGGCCGTTTTTCCTATCTTGTATCATCAATTTCATCATCTCTTGTAACCGCTCGTTGGACCCTACACCACCTACAATCAACACCTGATTACTATTCACATGGGCCAAGGCACGTTCTGTGATTTCTACCAACATAGAGAACAAGACCTCCTGAAGAGAGAAGCAAAGATCCTCCGCAGTGATAAGTTCTCCTGTTTCTTCGTCTACGAGCTTTTTACCCTGTTTGCCAAACATGTCTTTGGCCAAGCCATCTACATGGGCCAAGATCCCAGACATCGACAAGTCCATTCCTTTGACAGTATAAGGCAAGTTGACCAAATGTTTACCCTTTTTAGCCATCTGTTCAATGTTGTATCCGGGCGCAGGCTCGTTCGGTATCTTGAGTGTTCTGGCAAATCTGTCCAAACAGTTCCCTATGGCGATATCGAGCGTTTCTCCAAAGATTCTGTACCTCTGTTTAGAATATGCAATTACCTGCGTATTCCCACCACTTACGTATAAAACTACCGGGTTGTCGGCTCCGGTGATCTCTCTTCCCATCTCTATGTGGCCCACGCAATGATTTACTCCTACTAGAGGTAACTCCCACAACTGGGCCAAAGTACGAGCAGCAACAACTACACTCTGTAATGGAGCACCCATACCTGGGCCCTGGGTGAAGCAAATACAGTCGAGGTCTGTTCCCTTAACTTTGGCGTCGCTTAATGCCCTTTTAATAATCCTCACTACCCAGTTTCGGTGATGTCTAGCTGTATCACGGGGAAGGAAACCTTCTCCTGGAGGAGTGACATAGGTATCTCTAACATTCAGGAGGACTTCAGCTCGGTTTGTCTGAGACAATTGGCCGACTGGCTGTCTGATAATACCCACACCTAGCTTGTTGGCAGAACCTTCTAGTCCAAGTGCAAGATAATAGTCCCTACCAGGCTTCACGTATTTGTCAAGATCTACTGTCATGATGGATGAAAAATGATAAATTGAAAATCAGGATACTCCTACAAGGTAATGCCGGAGTTTTCAAGCGCGAAGTATCAAAATACTTGTAATGGAATATGTTATAGATTGGTACAACGAATATTTGAGAAGTGATAAATAAATTCGGTGCGAAGAGCTCATAATTAAGATTACATAGTTAAAAATGAGAATTGAAAATTGCGACTGCAGCAGTTGCAGGAATCAGATCCGAGATTTAAGCAAACATAAACAAACATATACAACTTATTATAAGCCATACTTTTATATTTTCAAATCATTCTATTTCTGGGATCACCAAAACTGTTTTTTTGAATTTACATTACAATTGCGACCATAGAAGATATTCAGTCAGATATAATTAGAATTGTTTCATATTTGATATTGAAGATCCCTTAATATTCATTTAGAGAGATCCTCATATTTATCAAAAATATCCAATATAACTTCCATACCAACTGAAACTTCTACTATCTCCTGTATCCATCAATAGGGTGGTTTGAGATTAGACTATTGCGAATTGCTTTCTTGGTACAAACACAACAGAACTCATCGTTATAGAACACTTCCTACATTCAGTATCTTCATTATGGCATCACTCAACTATTTTCTTGACAGAACAGAGCAATCTATCCGTTCAATACAGTCACAGAAGTTTGCGTCTCCAGGGATCTTTACCAATGCTGTAGTCAAAAAGCCAAATATCATGGCGCTTCTCAAGGATCCAACGTCAGACGAAAGATCGCTCTACAAGATCAGCAAACCTAGAATGAAGACAACAAAAGCAAACACAGAAATTCGCCGCAGGAAAAGAACAGCTGCTGCAGATGAATTTATGGAAATTAAACCCGAAAGAGTGGATGGCAAATCTACATATGTAGATCGTAGTTTCTATGGAGTGGATAATGCAGCTGATGCCAATGAAGAAAAGGAAGACGTTGTAAAACGCACCGTTGTTCAACTTCCAGAATTGAATTACGACTTTCCAGCTATAAATAAGAATGTAACACATGCCAATGTCCCTTCTTCTCCTACCAAAAGTGGAGTTCCTACATCAAACGCTTATTTTGCGTTGCTGTCTCCTGAAGAAACCGACCCTAGTAAATTGATAGATCAGGTTTTGACTTTACTCCAGAAGTACCCTACATTGATAGTGAATCAGGAGGGAATCATGGAAAAGTTGAATGCTCACCAAACTGACTATGTGCAATTGCAAGAACAAATCAACCAGTTAGAAAATGAAATCGAAACACAAAAGAAACAATTGAACATCTTGAACATCAACTATAATGATATCACCAGTCCCATTCGCTCAGAGTCCAGTGGACACATGAGAACACAAAGTTTTGAAGACGAAATTGATATTGATGAATATATAGCGAACGAAGAGAAGGAGATACAGGAGCTCGAAAACCAGCTAAATGAGAGACAGAAAATATAGAAATCAAGTAATGACTAACGAAAATAGAATGCATTGCAATTGAGAATGTACAAACGCAACCTATTATTTTGAATTAACGAGTGATAGATGTAGCAGCATTCGTTAGATAGTTACAACAAGAATCACCGTAATTGGCACTCCTCTTCTACATTAAATTTGGTTGAATCCAATATTATTGCTATTATACATTATATATAAGTTAAACTCATTTTCCCAACAGAAGCATCATGAAATGGTCGCCCATACACAACACATTAAGTCTTCAAATAACTTAAGCAATAGAAGTAAGGATGTCAGAGTCACCAGCGTCCAAAACAGACAAGGTACCGACTCTGAACAACTTACCACAGACAGTACCCAATTCGTTGTTACCACCTTGGAAGTAGTAGACTGGGGTCTTAGACAACATGGCGTAGTATTCCAATTCAGACTTTCTCAAAACTGGAGTGTTACCAGCAATGATGACCAACTTGGCCTTACCAGTTCTCAAGGACTTGACAACGGACTTGTAACCAAGGGTGTACTTACCAGACTTGATAACTAAACCTAACTTGGCGTTAATGTTTTCTTGGTTCTTAGATTTTGGGGCCTGAATATGTTAGTATGAAGCCTAAAGCTGTGTGATGTGCTGAATCGTCATAGTCGTTATGGTATTACATTAATTCTTCGTAAAGTCATTACATTAGTGCCTTTCATATCTGAAAGTTCACGTCGACTAGTTACTCGTGGCAGGCATCATTAAAATAGTATACGGACCATCTCTGCGTTTATATTATTTACACTCCGGTCTTGAGGTGATTGTATAACAAGGAGAAGAGATTGTTATTTAAATTATACAAACATTTTAAACAGAGGGAAGAGTAGCAAAATTTTTCAGATATCTGTGTGCAGGTCCACTCTATATGGTAATTCTTTAAAGGTTTCGGTTGACTTAATTATGGCTGAAGCGAGCTATTTTGTGAATCATGAGAAGGAAAAAAGTTCGCATTGAAAAAATGCAGTCACATTACCACGTGACATACGACTGACTTTTGAACAGTATTCACTTTTCTGACCTGTATATAGTCTGATAGTTAAGTATGAGATTACCAGTTTTCATACTACCGCAGCCTCCATAGTCAACGCTGTAGCCCTCGCTGACTTCGCACTAAATGCTGATTCTGCCAAACTTAACTATGTGCCTGCAGGTAGTCTTCTCACTTTCAGACTTTGCCCACTATGGGCGATTCTGGATTAGAAAAATTTTAGTAGATTTTTTTCTAATATATGTGTAGAACGTCTTCATAGTAACCAATAATAGGTATGTTAACATAGGTGATAATTCGTCTGAGAAGTGGATACAACGCATATAAGAGTCCCCTATAACAGCAGAACGTAAGTCCAAGTCAGACATGGCCACAATGTTCGTTTAAAATCACTGAAATATGTTCTTGTTGTCATGAAATTATTGGTAGTAAAAGTGAAAAATCTGAAAATTCCCTGTAAACAACAGTCACAAATTCGACAGCCAAGTTGAACGTGTCCATTATCATCATATTCAATTCAGTCGTCAACATGTAGTTTTGTTCAAGTTGTCAAATTATTAGAAGAAGATTGAAGAGGTGGCAGTCAGGAGCCCACACACGTATATCAATGCCCTAGCGATGTATTCTCATCCAACGATTAAATTAATACACAACACCAATACTAACAAATGTTTCTAGTTAATAAAAATGAAGGTTGAAGTTGACTCCTTTTCCGGTTCCAAGATCTACCCAGGTAGAGGTACCTTGTTCGTTAGAGGTGACTCTAAGGTTTTCAGATTTCAATCCTCGAAGTCTGCTTCCTTGTTCCACCAAAGAAAGAACCCAAGAAGAATCTCTTGGACTGTTTTGTACAGAAGACAACACAAGAAGGGTATTTCTGAAGAAACTTCTAAGAGAAGAAGCAGAAAGACCGTTAAGCACCAAAGAGCCATTGTCGGTGCTTCTTTAGAATTGATCAAGGAAAGAAGAAACTTAAAGGACTCTGACAGAAAGGCTGCCAGAGACAACAAGTTGGCCAAGGACAAGGAAGCCAAGAAGGTTGCCAAGGCTGCTAGAAAGGCTGAAAAGGCCAAGTTGGCTGCTGCCGGCGGTAACATCGTCTCCAAGCAACAATCCAAGGGTGCTTTCCAAAAAGTTCACGCCACTTCCCGTTAAGTAAATTAAACGAATAATTTATCTTCACTCCGTGTACATTTATTAATTGGTTTGGTAGCTTTTGTTATATATCAATATAAGCTCTTCTAAGAATGCGATGTAATAATGTATAATCTCGATTTATCATGAATTGTCTAGTCTGCTTCATGTGTGAATTCTCGGCCTTATGACTAACATCAAGTGTATTATACTCTGGTAAACTGTATTGAGAATACTACGAACTAAGTAAATACGCACTCTATCTACTGTGGGATGACTATAAAATAAATTCACCATAAGAGTATACTTGACCAATCTTATCATTAGAAGCAAGTCTACTTAGCACAATATTGGGCTCCCCGTCACTCTTGTTAATGAACCCGAAGTAGAAACTTTCTGTAGAATGACAATAAACTATTCTTGTTCTGGAACGCTGCCGATGTCGTACACTTACAATTGCCCCCAAGTACGGCTCAGGTTGCGCTTTGCAGGAGTTAAGTTCGTACTTTCTGGTGTGTTTCTTGATGAGGTCTACCAAGAAGACCCCATAGTCTAATTCATCATCTAATTCTCCTTCTTTGGATTCTTTTAACGTCTCCAATTTAGTAATGATTTGAGTTGAAACATAGTTGGCAAGTAGTAACGTGATCACATCTTCACCATTTCCACTACACATGCAGCATACTTCATAGCTATCTGAATTCTTTAAGTCTATGGCAGCTCCGACTATGCCAGCACAGCCAATTCTACCAGGTAACTTAAAGAAGTTTCCACCAGATGAAGATGAGATTTTGGTGATTCCATCTACTGTAGCTATTTCTATTATCCCTATTGTATCCGATACTGCATCAACTGAATCGTGGACCAGAATACCCCTAGCAAATATGTCGCCTCTGTAGAGCTCCCAAGTTCTTCGAGCTATGCTCAGAACCAATTTTGTTGTGGATTTGCCAAGTTGGGCAATCTCCAAAGGCTTATCTTTATTGATTTCTCTGTCAACAAAATCAATTGACATTTTAGCACTCTCATAGTGTAAGGATGTCGGACAACTTAATCCTGAACTTGTCTTGCCATAAGTTTCTTCTAGATTGTCATAAAGTTTCCAGATTTCAGCAATTGGACTCTCCACGCTCATTCCAACAATTGATCTACTTCGAATCTTTCCAGATTTGTAGTGGATGAAACTGGCATCACATTCTACCTTTCCTTCTAATGTTAGCGATGATCCAAAGCCAGTATTGGTCCATTTGGAAACCTCTAGCAATCTTGAAGATTCCAAAAACTCGTCACACAATAGCGCCTGTTTGATGAGATGTCTATGATGGGCTTTGTTTGTGACAGAATGGTTTCCAGCACCAATATGAACTATCCTAATTACATCGCTCATATCCGACTTCAACTACTCTCAATTCATGTCAAATAGTATATCGCAGGGTACATGGATGAAATAGAAACCTCACTGCACTTTGAACGGTAATACTCGCAACGGAATTGTACAGATGAATTTCTTTATGGAGCACAGCTAGTGCAAAAAAAGAACAAATAACACCAAATGGTAGTTGAAAAAACAAAAAAAAGAATGGTCCCTAGCAGGATCGAACTGCTGATCTTGGCGTTATTAGCACCACGCCTTAACCAACTGGGCCAAGGGACCTGTTCTTGTCGTAGAAAAAACGCGAAGCATATTTTGAACATTTACTTAGCCAAACACGCGGAGATATAAGGTACTATCATCCATAGGTTATTATCTTTGGACTTCCTCCTTAGGCATGGAATTGAGGAAGATTTAGATACTCAGCAGTAGGTAGGTTTTGCGTTAGTGATATGCATGCCATTTTGTAAAAATAAAGAGCATTTGAAAAAAATGTCTTACTGTACGTAATTAGATAGAACAATTAACTTATTTATCTTATCCCAAAGAGTTAAGTGTTAGCCTTAGTATGCACCAGCCTTATCAAGATATAATTAACTTTCTCTGTCTCCGATTGGACCCTTCTATCAATGCACTGTAAGATTCAGTAAATACATTTGCGAATATTGCTTATATCAATGGTTCATCTATTATTTACTTTTGGCTTGATCTCAACTTCGCTGAAGTTGATCATTAACATTCAGCCACACCATAACTTGTTGGCTTATTGTGCCGAAAGAAGTGTGCCTAATGTTCACAACAGGTTGGTTAAATGAGAATATGTTTCAAAATGTTTTGCTGAATTTTGTATTGCAAATATGTCTAGTAATAAATATGCTATGGTAGGAATAGATGATCTAGTCAATGTAATGGCTATTCAATTTGTGAATCTCACTGCACAAAACCTCCCAATTATAAATCTGACCCTTCCTATCACCATTGGAATTGTGCCTAATCCCCAAGAAGTGTTCAAAGATATATAGTTCATAGAATAGTCTTAAATTTGGTTGAATGATTATGTTGAACCTTTGAACTCTAAGGTACATGTAGCAAGAAAGCAAATTCAACTT
Source organism: Scheffersomyces illinoinensis (assembly GCA_030572695.1). Classification (NCBI taxonomy): domain Eukaryota; kingdom Fungi; phylum Ascomycota; class Pichiomycetes; order Serinales; family Debaryomycetaceae; genus Scheffersomyces; species Scheffersomyces illinoinensis. Next base: position 18,044 of record JAJMAP010000086.1, on the reverse strand, counting down.
AAACTTTCTCATCATGGAAGCCAAAACAATAGAGGCGGAACGAGAGACACCAATTCGACAGTGAATTAACGTTGTACCTGGTGCAGTTTCTTTGCTTTCTGTGAGGAGAAATTTAGACTGTATGTGATCCGGACAATTAGTCAAAAGATCAAGTATGGAATCCTTACCATCATCTTTTAGGTTGTGAATGAATACTAACGATTTCAAATATCTTGGGAAATTGTGTCCATAATAGGCAAGTTTCCTCTTGTCTAAATTAGAAAAATCTACCTCATATATGTGACATTCGTTATCGTTGAACAGGTAAATGGGAGACAACACTTGAACTCTACTTCTATACCTATTCCTTACTTCATAATCAAAGATAACTTGATTTTTGAAATGGCTAAACCAGCTAGGACATTCGCCAATGGAAATTAGATTGGTAACTTTGGTGGAATTTAGTATGGTTATAGAATTAGCATGTTGTAATGAACCAAGATATAAGTTATCAAATATTCTTGATGGGAAGTTGTTATCGACAAGAGGATTGAACCAATCTGTCTTCGAAGGTGATCGCATAGGATGAATGAGATGATACGAATTCATCTCCTGGAAATCTAAAGAATTGATATAGCCAGGCAAATCTAATAACTTGTTCTTGAGATAGTCAATTATCCTTTCAAAATGTTTGAGGAATATAATATCTGACTTGAAGTAATACAATCTCACGCTTGTATGCATAGGCTTGCCATTGTTCTCTAACAATTTTTGAATCAGATCCTCGGTATTCTTAGCTCCAATTAATTGAGCGATGCAAATTGCTAATAGCGAGAGCCCAGTAAAACCATCAAAAGAGAAAATGAAGACCTTGAGACCGTACTTGTACACAACCAGGTATATCAACTTCAATACATTCAAAAAAACTGTGATATCTGGAACCGTAATAGCGCTTGCATTGAAGCACCCCGATGAAGGAAACTCCAAGTAGTAGACGCTTGCAGATTTTGGCTTCGCTAAGTCGGACATGATCGCTGATAACATCTTCATGGAAGGTAGAGTTGCATTCTCATGGCAGCTGATTATTAATTTGAATGGGTTGAGCCCTGAAGCTGAAATTCGGTTAAAATCAGTTATATTCCCTAGACAAATTTTGTTATTCTGCATCCATTTCATGGAGTTTAGCTTCCAAATTAAATTCTGCTCATATTTCAAGAACTTGCAGGCATACGCTTCCTCCGTAAATCTCGAAGGAACATCCTCCAATTCAGATGGAAGTAATTCATTCTGGTAAATTATTCCATCCGTCAAGTCATTATCGAAATACTCTTGGCTTATGCGGGTCCAATCAATATCCTTATCAACAACGTATATAACCTGTCTTTTATTTTCGTTTCTCAAAGTGTTGAGAAGTATTGCTAAGGTCAATGACTCTTCCTTGTTGAAATTATAGAGAACAAAACTGGATAGTGGAGCCATCAATTTTATTTGCTCCTTGAAGTTGCGGTTGTTCAACCCAGTTTGATTCTTCATAATATCTATGCGCCAAACATGATCCAAAGTGTGGAAATCGTCAAAGGCAATTTCATTATGGATTAGACTCACGTCTTCAATCTGCTGTACTTCTGTAGACGAATGAACAAAGTGCTCAAACTTTGCCGTAGAAACCTTCGGCACCAAAATGTCTTCCAATCCGACAGTATTGGCCAAATCAGGAAATGAACATTTTCCCTTTGCAGTATTAATGAACATCAAATTGATCAAGTTGTTGTCCTCTAGTACTTCGGTGATATCATCCACATTCTGATCGTTTCCTTCGAGAAAGAACGCTCTTTGGTTAATACCATCAAGACCATGCAAATAGGGAAACAACTTAAGCGAGCTCTTTAGATGGTCATAGTAATGATCATCTTGAAAGCGTTCATGGTAATAATAGTGAAGCAACTCATTGAGATCCTCGGCGCTGGAGATCCTCTTGATGTTCGGATAGTTTACAGACTCGAGTTTTGCGTCGAACTCTTCCATCCAAGTCAAGTTCATTTGTTCCCTAGAGCCCGTTCCCTGAGAAGCAAAGTTGGCCAAGACTTCGGACGACGAAACCGAAACATCGTCTCCGTACTCTGGAGAGAGACCGCTGCATTTGCTAATAGCTGACAGCAAGATGCGTGATGAGTGGTGGTAGTGAATCGCGGAGGTCAAGTGCAGCTTTTTATTAGCCAGGAGGAAAGGTGCATGGGTGCAATTTGTGTCTCGGCAGTCCGCGCAGTTGTGGAAGACGCAAAACTGGTCAGTAGTGGCAGTAGAAGTTGTGATGGCAGAAGTAGCACTAGCAGTGGAGCATATACACGAACGTGGTACAATTGAATGTTTGTTTATTTGGTATTGGTTGTTCTGGTCCAGTTGGAAGCTTGCAAATTCCGAATTGTGGGGCGACTTGGCCTCAGTTATACGAGTAGCAGAAGGGGGGTGCAGTGACTTTCCTGATTGATTGGCAAGAAGTTTGGTGGTGTTAACGGCATTCTCTATCAAACTCATAACTCTTGTAGGGAGAGGAGCGTAGTTAAGAAAGTCTAGGGCGAAGTCCGGCCGTTAGTACAATTTATATAAAAGACGTTAACTGGAGGTTACGGTTCGCTTAATCGGAGGGTGACAATTTTTCAGGACGACGTGAGCCCAGAACTAACAATGCCGCCTTGGTGTTGAGAAATATGAGTATGACACAGGCACCCTGCAATAGTAAAGAAAAAATGAGCCAACACGTCAGGACACCGCAGGTATATATAGTACGTAATGGTTGTGGAAACGCCATTTCAATACAATTTCATGTTGCAGCTTAAAGGAACTTCGGGGCAACGGCGCACGGTTTCAATTCTCTCGCTGTCCTGCTATGCCAAAGCCAATTCTGGTGCGGGATCGCTGGACTCTTGACTTTGGCCAAGTACGGATCAATTATTGCTGGAAACCAGACCGCAGATCGAAATACATGCGCTTGCGTCGCCGTATTGTTTCGTGCATGCAGCGAACCCAGGTTGCAGGACGTTTAATGTTTCACATCAGCGTTTCTGGATCTGTTGGCGATCACCACCGAAGGGATACCCGTAACTAATAAGCCATGCCAATTCAATGCAAATAATATTGGCAACAGATAATAAAAGCTAGAAGGCTATCTGCCCAAGACGTATCTCCGTGTGTTGCTTGGGGCTCATTTGGTTCCTTCAGCTCGTCCCTTACTGGAGCAAAGTTTCAGGACTAGACTCAGCGCAAAAAATAAAAGACAGCCAGTCTAGATTCCAGCCGACGGTTGCTGAACCCATATGGGCCTCCATGGCCACATATGCTGGCGCCGTTTCCAGTTGTCGGATTATCCAATTGTACATACAGTCTCTCAGATCCACATATCAAGGATACGAATCTCAATGCAAAAGCATACGAGTCTTTGCATGGCTTGCCCAGGCCCTCGGCGGTGCATCGAATCTACTGTGAGACCCAAAGTACTCTGAGTTCTACGGCGAAATAGTCTCCTGGAATCCTCAGTAGAACTATCGGCCAGCCTGTGATACTAGAAACGTCAACCACGCAGATTGTGAAATCACCACCGGTTGTAAGCCTTGCGTAGGTGGACCGGCTGTTACGTCTACCGACGTGCGCTGCTCAGGTTGACATATTTTTAGTAGTTGTTAGGGCATATGATTTCAGGCCAGTCCATTTATAGATTACGCACCAAATATCGAGGTTGTAGTTTCAGGGCAGTCAGCCTTCTTACCAGTTCCTGCCACTGAGGCATTTTTGTCAATTGGGAGCGCAAGGGTGCTATTGATTCTGAGAAATCGAATGATGTCATGGCCGTAGCCTGAAATTGAGGATACGCTATGAAACTGGCGGGGACGACCTTGGAAAACTGGCCGATTGTATTTTGGCACTTCTCACTTTCAAACTGTGTAGAGCGGCATTATCTCAGTAGGAAAACTGTGGTTGCTCGCACTTCCCAATTGGGCCGAGTGCGATATTGTCCTGTTGCAGCCAATAATGGAGTTCTTCAACAGCTTTGCCGCCTAAGTACGATCCACCACAGCAGATGCAGCTCCTTACAGACTTTTTCGTATTCCTGAATCGTAGATAGTCGCTTAAGTTTGATAACAACCCTATTTGTTACAGGGGCTGCAAATTCGAAAATACCGCAATGAAACCTACTACAATATTTTTAGCGTTGACTTCTATTCATGGAATAATAGCATCTGCTGCTGGGGTCAAGGGATTGTTATCGATATCTCTCTTCTCAAACTCAACGCAATGTGCCTGGAAACAGATAGCCGGAACAGAGTCGCATGTGTTAATTTGTAACACTACGTATCATGCTTCTGGAACAGCGGCAAATGGAACTTTTCCATGGGCTTCTGCTACGGACTACTTGAACCTCCCCTCTCATTTCGTTTTGGAGGCTCCAGACAACGCAACAGAGGATGCTCAAGAACCCTATTGTGAAACAGAGCTTGAAGATGATGACGTCGATGAAAACGAAGCTAATTGTAGTGGAATTGAGAGTTGTGAAGTAGAAGAAGATCTAGATAATGAGGAAGAGGAAGATGAGAAAATGGAAATGGAAGACGAAACTGAAAGTGAATATGAAGAACTAGATGATACAGATGAAGATGATACTGGTGATTGTCTCACATGCGTCAATGGAACCACATCGAGATACAATTGGAAAATCTCTTCTAGCAACTTTCGGCCAACAGCTACCTACTCACACATAACTTCCAGTTCATCAAACCATTTCACCTTAACATACGACTTCCCAAGCAAGCCACCACAAAAAAGCAACGAATTTCTCTTTGAAGATGATGGCCACTTTCGTATTGGATTTGGGAGAACAACCACAGCGACAACACACTTTCCTCGCATAACCCTTGTTGATGACGGTACCTCATACGTGAATGAGTCTCCACTTATCTCTACATCCACGAGTGTCGCAAGACATATACCAAGCGGCAAATATCCCACTACAGAGGACAAGTCAGCAACAAGTTACATGGAATGGACTTCCACTAAACACACAGAAAGCACTACCACGCTGGAGAATCTGGAGAACCTCTTTACTACGTCTAGATCCCCCTGGCAACGTCACACTACTACAAGAAATGACCTCCTCACATGGCCGAAAACTACGTCGACGCTTACTACTATTGGAATCTTTTCCAGCTCCACTCGAACCTCTAGCAATCATGCTCGTCTTGAAGGGAGCCTCGTAACTTCTTCTAAAATGCCTACAGCTCCAACAACCTCATCGCAAATTTTGAGACCCATTAAGGTAATCTCTGAACATGCCGGACATTCTACAATAGCTTCAAGAAGAATCAAACACACATCATCCAAGTCTAGTACAACTAGCTCCAAGCATCATTCCATTAAACAGTCCGCAGCACAGAAGTGTATCACTAGTTCACTTCCTTCTACGCTAGTCAGTGCTAACAAGACTGTCCTAAAATTCACCAAAAGTTTTGGGGGCGTAATCTACAACAACAGAACAATTAACTACTTTTCAGCCTCTAGGGGAGTAGAAATTTCTTGGTTGCTTACGCCTATCCTTATATTGTTCTTTATAATGAGTTTATAGCGATTGCAAATGCCATACTTAAAGGAAATAATGTAGTGCGCGCTCTTTATTTCTACTAATTGATTTTGCCTTTAATATTAAACATTCTGAATCTACAAGAAGTATTGCAATAATACAAAATTACTAATTTATTTATAACATTCATTCCTATCATAGTAAGAATAGCTGTCTAAGATACTCTGCAATGTCTACGTTGCCATCGTCGTGGACGCAGTTTCAATTGTTTGATTATACTCCAATTCGTGATCCTAATTTCCAAACAAACGATTCCTTATACTCCGACGCCAGTCTTCTGGCCATCCATGCCACCAACTCATATTTAATCATTGCTACCAATAATGCATTTCTAAAGATTACAGACAATAAAAACCTCCAACTTCTCAAAACGTTCATTGCGTACGATTTGGATTATAGAATTAGTTTCGTACGTAGTTTGCCCAACTCGGATTTATTAGTCACCTTGGCCGAAAAACAGGGTTCACCATCAATTGTCAAACTATGGGATTTGAACAGAATTATCCATCTTCAAGAAGAAGACCAAGACGTTTTAAAATTCAAATTTCAAACCCAGGCTCTCGTAACTAATGCAGACAATTCTTTCCCTATCAGTTCTTTTGAGTTCAGCAGTGATCTTACTTGTATTGCCATAGGGTACACCAATGGAAAAGTGATATTGATAAGGGGAGATTTGCTAAGAGATAGAGGATCCAAACAGCGTTTGATCTACGAGTCAACAGATCCAGTCACAAACATAGCATTCAACAAATATGAGGACTTGTTGTATATAACGACTACTTCCAAGATTCTAACAGTACTGACCTCGGGCAGAAACCAGAGAAAACCGCAGAGGATCTTGTCCAACAAAACAGGAATCGATTTGAATTGTTCTGTAATTGACCCTAAGAGTCAATACTTGATTGTTGGAACAACTGATTCTATCCGCTACTACAGTCACTTGAACAAAATCAGGACAATCAAATTCGAGATTCCCAAATCTAGAATCTTTCGTTTTGGCAAGGATTACCTTCTTATTGTATCTCCACACCAACAGGAACTTTTAGCCCAGGAATCGATTTCGAAGAAAAAAAAGTCGTTCACCAGAGTATTGATTTTAGACATTTTCAACAAGCATATTTCATTTAATTTCATGATCCCCGACAATACTATCAACCATGTGTTCGTGATGCAGAATGACGTTCACTTACTTTCTAATGATGGTGTTCTTTATAAGTTGCACGAAAAACCAATCAATCAACAAATTGAGTCCATAATACAGAGAGAGTTGTTCCCAGTGGCATACAATCTTGCTGTACAGGCAAGAATGTCAAACGATTTATTATTGAGAATCCAAAAGTTGTATGGTGATTTCCTATATGAGAAACAAGAAAACGAGGCATCTATTGATATCTATATTAAGTGCTTGGACTTGTTTGAAAAGCTGATGAATACTCAGGGTGAATCTGTAGACAAAGAGGGCGACTTAGACGATTTCGTTATGACCGTTATTACGAAATTCAAGGACGCCGCTAATATTCCAAACTTAACAAAATTTCTTTTCAAATTGTACGAATTGAAAGAAGCAAACAATGATCACATTACATTACTTTTGTGTTGCTACTGTAAATTGAAAATGACAGAAGAGTTGGATAGATTTATCAACGATTTGGATTTAGATGAGGACAACAATTTGCAAGATTTGAATTTCCAGTTGATCATAAACTTGTTCAAAGAATGTGGGTATTTCTCTCAGGTTATAAGATTGTTGTTTCGTTTGAATCAACCTAACTTGATAGTTGGTATTCAACTTAACGATCTCAAACAACCTAGAAAATCTTTGAACTATATTAAGTCATTGCCAATTGATGAACTTTTGCTTATATTGACTGAACATTCAAAGACATTTCTCGATGATTGTCCTATTGAAACAACAGAATTGCTTATTAATGTATTTACTGGAAAATATGTTCCAAATGGAGATCATACAGAACCATTTAGTGCCGACATTCTGTCCAAAAAAGAGGAAAAATCCGGAGAAACTGAAGCACCTTCTACTTTGAATAACTACAGAGCTTTTCTTAACTATTTGTCAGGCAACTCTCCTGATGATATAAAATCAAACAACTCCAATGAAATAAGTCTTGAAACTCAGGAACCTACTTATCTACCACCTAGACCTAGTTTGATTTTTCCGAGTTTCATCAATCATCCTAATCAGTTTGTGATCTTCTTGGAGGCATGCACTGAATCTTTTGACAAATATCAAGGTAACATGAATGATAAAAAGGACCTATTGATCACGCTATTGGAGATGTATCTTTCATTGTCGAAAGAGTCAAAGACCAATTCCTCCAAGGAGGAGTGGAAGAACAAAGCCAGAACATTGTTACAAGACAACTCATCCCTCTTGGACAATTCGTCGCTTCTTCTTCTATCCAACATTTATAATTTCCAAGAAGGAGAAGCATTAGCAAAAGAAAAAGCAGGACATGAAGAAAGTCTCCTCCATTCGTATCAACTTTCAGGCGATATTTCTGGTTGTTTCGATTTGCTTCGCAAGTATGGCGATAAAAAGCCTGAGATGTATAAGCTTATGTTGAAATTTGTTGTTTCCAAGAAAGAAATTTTTGAAAGCATCAATCCGTTGGAATTTCGTTTTCTCTTCGATACAATAAGCTCAAGAAAGTTGATGAATCCACTCGAGATTTTACAAATATTGACTGAAAATCCATCGAACGACTTTATAACACTCGGACTTATCAAAGATTATTTGATTGATTACTTCGACAACCAGAATACAGAAATCAGTAACAATACTAAGTTGATAGGATTCTATGAAGGAGAATCAACCAAGAGTTCACACAAATTGACGGAATTGATTAACAAGCCATTCGTCATTCAGAACAACAAATGTTCGGCCTGTGATAACAAGCTCGATTTCCCGGTAATTCACTTCAGGTGTAAACATTCTTATCACCAGAAATGTCTTACTGACTACGTTATCGCATCGGTACAGGAGGATGTATCTGGAGAAAGAAGATGTCCTAAATGCGTCAACGAAATAGAAGAGATCAAGGCTATTAGAGCTGGCCAATTCAAATCCAAGGAAAACGTCGAATTGTTCGAAGGAGCATTGAACGAAACTCAAGATAAGTTCAGATATATAAGCGAATACTTGGGGAAGGGTGTTATGGAGAACGAATCGGTGGTTCTCTTTAATGAGTAACTACTATTACTTTAATATAGGCAACAGAAATGAACACGACGACTATGTAGTGATTCAAGAAGAAGAAAATGTAGATCAATTAAAATGTAGATAACTAACAGACTATTGGCAATGTATGTTATGGTAACACAGCGGAAATGGATAAGGCTGCAAATGAGGTAATTACCACTACCAATTTCTATAATTAATTGTTACAGTAGAGTAATTTCAGACAGATCACTGCAACCGTTCAGAGTTTGGGATACTATGCAAAATGGAAGGAGCCACTGTGGCCATTCTACCTAGCTACGTGTTGATGCCAACAATGGCTGATGAGAACGTTTCATCTTTGGGTGTTTTAACAAAATTGAAACACCCAAAATGTGCGCCTCCACAAAAGAACGAACACGTCTGTCGTTGGCATATCTACAGAGATTGTGGTAAGACATGGAAAGAGCGAGAAGCTTTGAGAAAGCTTCAAAACGCGTTGCACTCTACAACTGCAAGCAAGATCCTGTAGGTGACTCCCGCCCCAAAGATCGCAACCCTTGGTGGATGGCAAATGGAAAACCACGCTACAATGCGGTACCGTTGTTCAGTCGATAAATCAGTCTTGTGACAAAATCAAAAGTGAGAGGGTTTCTCACAAATGGGGAAGCGATTCTCACACTTATTCGCGTTCGACACAGGAAAGAAAAATTTTAATACATATCTAGGAACCGCTGCCTCCTTCAATTATCAGGGATTCTTTTTTCCTTATCAATTCATCCTGAACCGAGTTGAACCCAGACCCATTGATACATCCCTATCAACGTCGACGCCCATCTCGACCTCTAGCTGAAACGGAATCTGTTGCTCGTTTGAATCGCTCAACTAAACATCCCATCCCCAACCCTTAACTACTGACAGCCCTAGGTTTCTGACATAGTTAACTCCCACCCGTGAAATAGTCTTAAATTCATTATCTTCTCCCTGGATTTGCCCTCCGCTGCTTAATTGCAACACTTCACATTTATCCTACCATCAATGTCTACGACTACACCTATTGCCAACGAGTGTGCTACCTGCTCCTTGTTGACCTGGAAGGATCCTATCTTAACTGGTAAAGTTTTTGGAGGTATTGTTGCCTCGTTGTTCGTATTCAAATACGTCAACTTGATTAACCACGTCTTCCACTTTGCCTACATTGCCTTATTGGGTACGTATTTTTTGATTCTGTAGAACTTCAGATCCATTCTGAAGTGTTCCATTTCATTGCCTACTTGATTTCTTTGCAATTGTCCATTCAGCCATGCGCATTGGTGGTTTTTCCATCCTTTTTTGTAATCGCTCTATCGCATCTTGATCCACACTTTTCAACCTCTGAAAAGTGTACACAAAATACATCATATTTCATTTATGTGTTGGACTACTACAATTATCAACCGTTTATATGACTACTATTGAGCAAGTCCATTATTGCCACAGTGTTTAGCGAGTTGCTGACCATCTATTATACTGCAAATATTTCATGACGGCTGAAGGCTCGAAATATGAACAAACCTTTATTCTAGGCTCTTTACTAACATTTATAGTATCTGCTGCTGCTGAATACGCCGGTAAGTTGGTCACAGGCCAAGGCTTTGTCACCAAGTACAAGCCGGCTGTCAAGTCGTATGCTAAGAAGATCAATGACTCTGTCTTGCCACAACTCGCCGAGTTGAATTTGAAGATCGAAGAAGAATTTCAAAAGATTGTTTACGCCCACGACGTGGAAACCACCTTGAAGGCTGCCGGTCTTTCTTACATTTTGTATAAGCTTACTTCCTGGTTCTCTTTGTTCACTTTGCTCGCCACTGCTGTTGTCATTATCTTCACTGTTCCAGTAATCTACCAAAAGAACAAGAAGGAAATTGACGCCCTTGTAGCCCAATACTCCAAGTTGGCCAAGGACAAGTCGGCTGAATACACTAAGGCTGCCCATAAGGCTGCTGCTCCACATATCGAGACTCTTGTCAACAAGACTGGTCCAGTTGGTAACTTCATCAAGGCCAAATTCCCTACTAGAACTGCTGGTTCCACTGTTGGCGAAAACAGAGACGCTTCGTTTGGAACTGCCGCCGACGAAATCTCGTCTGCTACCACTTCTGGTGCATCTAAATTCCCTGATGTCCCAAGCACTTTGTCCGAAGGCAAGAATCAAGTAGAAGAATTTGTGGATTCTGCCCAGGAAGCCAAGTCAGAATTCAACTTTTAAGTTGTTTGCCGGCTTCAAAGCTTTTGTCATGCAAGGCTGAGTATGCTAGCTTGCATATGTAGTTGACATTTGCAACTCATGGCGAAATTGGTTCCTTGTTTTGTACTCCTGTTCGGTAACTAGGTTCATGTATTGCTATGTACTTCAATTCATCGATGTTTGTCATATTGAAATTGATATTGATCCCTTTTTATAGCACTTGGACTTATCTTATTATATTTATTTTAGTTATACTAATTTAATATTGTAGCTATTTTACATTGACAATAGAACCTTTCTATACGCATTCCTCTGGATTAGGCAATCGTCTATAGCAGGCTATCCATTTTGAACCCTTGTTTCTTGTGACTTTCTGACCTTCCTCGGTGGAATTGAACATTATAGAAACACATGTATCCTGATCTTCCCATTCTTTGCTCAATCTTTCAAAAAGTGGATGTTCTTCTAAATGTTTAACCATCCAGTTGTGCAAATCTTCAACATCAGTAATGGTATACACCACTCCTCCTTCCTTCAACACATACGCATATTCTGATAACAAAGTGTTTGTGATGATTCTGGCCTTGTGCTTACGCTGTTTGAAATGAGGATCAGGGAAACAAAAGAACATCTTCGACAACTGGCCCTTGCGGAAGAAATTGGGCAAAAACTTCATGGCATTTCCACGCAACACGGCGATATTCTGAAAGTCGACGTTTTCATCTTCATGCTTGTTTCTCAATGCAATAATACGGTCTTCTACATACTGGGTGACTTGCACTCTAATTTCCATTCCCAATATTAACGAATTGGGAAACTCTGGTGCCAATTTGGTCAATAACCCTCCGTAACCACAGCCTATATCTGCGATCTCCACTGAAGAAGTCATCTGCTTCGTTTCCTCATCGTAGAATCCTGGGAACAACTTTTCCCAGTTCATGTCATCTGGTGATCTGGGATACTCCAATCTGTGGTCAGAAAATGGGTTGGAATGTGCTCTTTGTCTATAGTATCTCTTTCTTGGTAGTGATATCTTGTCGCTTGTAGACTCTTCTGGAGTTGGCGATGGCTCGAAATGAGCTTTTTTGTGCTTCTTCCTCGTTTCTTCCTTCACATCTCTGTAAGTTCTTCTTTTGCTTTCTGCTTCCTTCTGCTCCCTTAATTGGGTCTCTCTGTCCTTGATCACTTGCACTTGGTGAGGCTTTGGCATTGCGGTGGTTAGCTTTCTTTATGAAAAGTAAGCTAAGATGAGACTGAGATTTTTCAGAGATGCAAAAAACTTTTTTTAAAGTGCAGTTCAGTGTTGCGTAAATATTTAGATGGGACAAGAAATGATACGAGAGTGACGATGAGTTCATAACACAACTCAAGGAGAACCGGAAGTAGTCGTTTCATGAAGATCAAAGAATTATAATTTAAATTAGAAATTGTGTGTTAACACCCACAGCTTTGCCAGCATTTCGCTATTTCATAGACTGATACATCTATATTATGGTCTATTTACAGAATGTTACTATTCAAGGTATATGCACATTACTTTTGGGAAGCTTTTGCCCTACAGGGACTCTTCTTCGCTCTTCTCGCTTGGGTCGAGGTCTTTGACACGTTGCTCCATCGTCAAGTATAATACCGAGGAAGCTGTTTCCAATGTTCTAACGAGGCCAGCACCTCCCAAGATAGTAAGCAAACCAGCTAGTTGGGCCTGTAATTGTTCTTTGTTGGGCAAGTCCTTGAACTTATTGATTTCAACTACGTCGAAAACTGAAGACTCGACCCTAGCACCAATCAAGATCAACTTATCCTGGGCATTCTTTATAACTTTCAAAACATCATTGACTACTGATGGCTCACACTTGGGGATAGTGATCACGGCAGTAGGCCCATTTAACAACGGTGACAATGGATGTTGCACACCACGGTTATTGTTGGTAACTCCAGCAGCGGCTGGATCGCTTTCGTGTTCAGATCTCAAATAGACGTTGTAGATACTGTTTCTAATGACATTCAATTGTGCTCCAGCCTTCTTCAAGTCGGATCTGACCTTCTTGTTGTCTGCTTTTGCGACATTATTGTGATGAACAAACAACACAATGTCATTGCTGTCGTTTAAATGCTTGTAGTAGTCCATTAAGAAGGTCTTTCTGGAGAACAACGCCTTTTCTGTGTTTCTTTGTTCGAACAATTCATATTGCTGTGGTTGACTTGTCGTGCTGTAGAAGGCAGAAATTGGTAGAACTCCACGAAAATTCTTACCGAGACTTGGCAGAACCGTTCTATATATTCCTGTTCTTACTCCTCCCAAAATACTCGTCTTCAAGCTCATCTTGGTACTTCTGGTCTCTGCAGATTCTAGCAGTTCTAGAGCTTTTACCTGGACATCTAAATTTTTCTGATTGGTGAAAATGCGAGCTACACGACTTCTGATCACATGAGCCTAAGTATGAAAGTTGACGAGATTAAGGAAAAGGACCAGGGCAATGAAGAGTTTGATAGTTGTAAATGACGAGTTGAAGTATATATTCAAGTACATAGCATTCAAGTATTATGTGTTAGTTTTCCTTACTTCTTTTGAATATGTAGATATCACTGATCCATGAGAAGTTTGATTTATCCGCAAATAGTGCCCGAAATGGTTTTGCGGTTGCCAACGTTTCTAGTTGAAAAGTACAGCATAGCCAATAACCGAAATCAAATATCAATCAAATCTTCTGCTTTTGCTGTCATAGTTTCAGAATCTTTCAGATAACCCATCGACAAACTCTAAAAGCAGTTGCAAATTTCTCGGACGCATGCGCACGACCAAAGAAAATAATGACTTTGAAAAACCTCCATAAATTATGATCTATATAGAAAATGGTAGCGAATATTCCTTGTTCTTTGAAACTTTATGTCACAATTCGGGAGTCTAGAAGGATTTCTAAATTCGCTTACCCAGGTCGACTCCGAACGTACGGATGTGGTTACTGATCACGGTGGGAAAGCGAGTGATGAAGTCAATCATAGCCCAGCAGAAGTTATTTCCAATGCCAAATCCAACCGGGAGTATGGACACACGGGGTCTTTACTTCCCAAACGTCCCAAGTTGGACTCACCTTCAGCTCACCCTATTGGATTTGTAGATCTTCAGAAACTTGAGTATGCAACCAAGACACTTCAGAAAAATGTGAGACTTATAATCACAGAATCTCCAGATATAGACAGCATCGAAAAGCTCCTCAACTCGTCGACTCTTGACTCTGGAGCTAAAGTCGAATTGAAAAACAACAACTACATTAAAGTAGCTTCGAGATTGAAGTCGAAATACAAGATTGGAAAGTTGTCTATTTTTGATGAAATCACAGCTGGTGATATCAAGATCTCAGACGAGGAGTTTGACAAAATTGCCCAATTAAACGACTGTAGAGATTCCGAAGATTCTCCTACCTATTTGCCAATAGAGGCAAGTTCCACACAAGAAAAGCGAGTCTATACTACGGGAATCGATAACAAGCATCCACCGTTACCCTTTATCAAGGACCAAACGTTGTATGAGAGAGTTTTTGTTCACAAGTCTGTTGTCAATGGCAAGACATATTTGGATCAAAACGATTTGATCAACAGTCACAACGAGAGACTAGAATTTTTAGGCGATTCGGTATTGAATAACTTGGTTACCTTGATCATCTACGACAAGTTCCCTAGTGCCTCGGAAGGAAAGTTGACCAAAATGAGATCGCAGTTGATAGATAATCATACATTGACTCAGTTTTCCTTCGAATACGGATTTGACAAGAGATTAAAAACAAAAACTGACGAAGAAATCCTCAAGACTGGAGACCAGAAAGTGTACGCAGATATCTTTGAAGCATACATTGGAGCCCTCTCTGTAGAAAGAGGATTAGATCTTCGGGAAATCAAGGACTGGTTGGAAAAGTTGTACGCACCAAAACTTGAAGCTTTCAAAGTTAATTTCCTTCAAGAATCAGTCAACAAGGAGGCAAAGTCTGAATTGTACTCCATCGTTGGAACGGCTTCCTCTCATCCACTATATGTAGTTGTAGAGGAAGGTAATGGATCCCATGATTTTGTCGTGGAATGTAGAATGGGAAATGACGTTTTAGGAAGAGCCAAGGCACCTTCTCAAAAGGAGGCGGGTTTGAGAGCTGCAATGGATGCCTTAAAGAATCGCCAATTGCTAGAAAAGTACTATAAGATCAGATTAGAAATCGATAGAAAGGACTCGGTTAAATCGTCGAAGTCGAAGAGATCAAGGGAAGAAGATGAAGACTCTGAATATTCAATGAGGACTCCAACTCCTTCATCTCCAATCAAGACAATTATGTTTCCCCTTGTAGCGTCAGCTGACGCACCTATTGATAACAATGCCAAAAATAAGTTGTACGCTGAAATTGGTAAAAGATTGGGAGAGGTTCCACAGTACATAGTTTCCAGGGCCAATAATGATATGGCCACTGTATCTTTGAGTATAAGAGGACTAGTTGTTGCTACAGCTGCTGATAAATCTAAGAAGAAGGCTATGGCCAGAGCAGCCATGGCAATACTTGAAAACAGCTCTGCATTGAATGAGATTTGCAAAGGAACCATATGACACTTTGAAGTATGTTCTATCTTCAGGTAACCTATTGAATAGAATTTTGAATAGTCTAGTATATGATTAAGCTGATTGATATTGATTGCTGGTATCTACTATGATATTATTTTATTCAATGTAGTTAACGTCTTTGGTTACTCACTTGGTAACCATTTCGTGTCTTCATGATGTCTGCAGTCATTTTTCGCAGCCGAACTAAGGATCTCAGTGCAGCTTCTATAATTAGCATCTGTCCAAATTAGAGTAATCTGGTTTATCAAGCACTATTCACAGTTGGTTCGATTAAAGTTCCAGACGGGTAATGATGTTCTGAGTCTCTTGAACCAAGACTTTTGAATCACATTTCCGCATTTCCAATTCGATATATTTCTCACTATAAAATATTTAACACCAGAACTGAATATCCACAAATATTGCTTCAGGCATTCACATCGTACTAAAACACATACATGTGTACATCCTTTTGGTAGGAGTCACAAAGTGACTATCAAATGCTTGAGGTACAGAATCCAAGAGGCATATACAAGGAAATGTCTGGACCGACTTCATGGACACTCTATTTCTCAGAATGAGAAGACAGTTCCATTTATCTCATCGACATCCTACTACTCTCACACTGTCTCAGGCTTCATTCAGAATACATTAGTAAATGAAGAAAGTCTTAATAGCCCCATGCGTGCAAATATGCTACTTCCTGCCGACTTATAAAGCTATGGAAAAAATATGGGTGCAAGACATCTACTTCTGAAAGTTAAAAAATGGACGAGTCCGGAGTCGAACCGGAGACCTTTCGCATGCTAAGCGAACGCGCTACCAACTACGCCACACGCCCTTTTCAAGAGTGGTCCCTAGCAGGATCGAACTGCTGATCTTGGCGTTATTAGCACCACGCCTTAACCAACTGGGCCAAGGGACCTTTTCATGTTTGGGAGAAAGTCATTAAGAACATAGCCAGTACCAGAAGCACGTATAGATCACGAGACCAAAGAATACAATAAACAGTGAAACATAGTATTTCAGGGCTAATTGCAGAATAGTTCGATATGTCAAGAGACTTTGTTATGAGTTTTTGGTATGGTCAACCACGGTTAAGCTTTGAGGCAGAGCATTCTGTTGCTCATAAAACAACTCAAATGGTTGCAAACAATACACTGGATCGATCACATGACTGAATTATACAATATAACCAAAAAGCGGATTCTTGCTACTATTTGCACCCGGTACTCCTTAAGTTTATGGATTGAGTGAGAATAAAGCCAGACTTGAACTCAACAATAGAAGAAATGAGTTTGTTGACTTACTTAATGAAATTTCTGCGTAGAACGAGTATTCTGGACTCTTCAAGCCTGCGGTAGTGAGAGCAAGCAAACCTGGGACTCATCTAAGAGAATAAGGTAAATACGATACTAATTACTATCCGGTAAAGGAAAATATACATTCTAGACTCTCTCTTAAGGTTCTTGTATTGTAAAAGTCTTTTCGAAATGGCAAAAATTTTGGGCTGGAAATGGAGTTGCGCTCTACTTCCTTCTGCATTTGCGCTTTTGCTCGTAATCACTTTTTGCAGCAATTCAGTTCTACAAATTTGGAGACGTATTTAAAGGGAAATTTCCCCAAGTTTTCTGAACTTTATCTACTCTGCTTTCTTCTCTTTCTTTATATACTTTCCATCTTTTTGCGTTTACCTGTTCCTAGTTTCATTCCAAGCATGAGCGAATTGGCAGTCAACCTACTCCACCATCTCACTTTGAAAGCCCATCGTCTAGTGACTTTACCGTATTGCACTGTTGAAGCTGGAACCTACCTTTATCCTTTCTATGTATGTCTACCAAAAGAATTATAGCATTGAGCAATCACTTCAGGCAGCAGCACATTTGAATTAAAATACTAACCAATAGGGTCTATATTACTTCATCATCCATCCCGATCTATGGGGATTCTATCTAACGGTGTTGGTCCCTCAGCTTTTACTCACTTTATTAGTGTATAGTATCACTTTTCTACTACTATATCCAATCCTGGCACTAATCCAGCTACTCATGACTGGACCAATGGGGTTGTTCACAGCATGGATTTCAGTTCTACAGCAATCAGCCTTGGTTTCCGCCTTTGTAGTCACAATCCTCTTGATGCCAGAAGTTCAAAGAATAGCATTTGATGCAGTTTTGAGCAACGAGTTTGCTGATGATGTCGTATTATTGGGTAAACTCAGAAGGATTGTCAAGGTTCCTTTCTTGGTTAAGTGCGGCAAGCTCCTCTGGACTCTTCCCAACATGTTGGCATTTCCATATATTATTGCCAAGGCAATTTTGCTTATGTTTGTTGGTAGTGTTCCTTTTGTGGGGACTATCATTGTGGTTTTGATCCAAGCACCTTCGAAAGGATTGCAGGCACATGCAAGGTACTTTGTGCTTAAGGGATTCGACAAACGACAAATAAGAGC
>JAJMAP010000085.1:0-43155 GCA_030572695.1 Scheffersomyces illinoinensis | reverse complement strand
GGAAGAAAATTGCGAGAACGGCCTGAGTAACGAGAGCAAGGCTGAAATGGAGAGACCTAACTTGGTATAGAATGCCAGGGGTCAAGGCGAGCGTAGAATTATGGTGCAAATGGGGTGTAATCGAAGGAGGTACTAGAATGGTTTGCTGTAGGATTGTGTGTGGTCGTAGATGGCAAGATTCGTTTCGTGTTGGAGTCCCCTGCTCTTCACCCTATTTTCTCCCCAAAGTTCGTCGAGTGAAAATAGCGAGAGCTGGCCGTGACTTGGACTGAGCCTGCACTTTGAAGTTGTTCCTTAAATTAGAATTCAGCCGCGTAATGAGCAATAGCGGGAGCAAATAAATCTGTAGGCATTGTAGCTAGCCTAGTAATACTGGTTCCTCGTGCTTTCATATTTGGATAACGGCAGAATTTAAGGTGGTCTGGTAGTGGGGTATTTACTATATCGTGTTAGCCTGCGGTGCAATGGCAGTAATCGGTCTCGTATCCCACACCGGGCCAAACTCCTGTGGACGCAGTCTTTAGCGAGAGCCACAAAAAGCTTAATGGGAAAAGATTGAGGCTAGACCCAGTAGCTCCCTACGGGGGATTCTTCGAATGCCTCCACATTCTAGTAGTACAGCGGTGGTGGCATTTCAATTGGTAAAACCAAAAGACTCCCAGCGGTCTAGCTAAGACCAATAGGACCCAATTGTCCCTGGACTCTAACTTCCTGGACTGTCCCTGCTTCCCCAGGTTAAAAGTAGTGGTGGCTGGTCTATTGTCCGGCTCTACCGACAATGACATCATTGTTCTTGATAGCCTGGATTTGCCATCATGTTTTTTCGTGGTGCTGAAAAATTTTCGTGAAAGCTGGGGGTGGAAATTACCGAGGAGAGTATCGCACAGTGAGGATGTAACTGGCGAGCAAAGTTGCAGAAGAATAGGGAGAGAAATAGATCTGAATGGCTTATAACTAGTGTACCCGCTAATCTATCAATAACCCGCAAGTATGTCAATTTAAGACGTCTGTGATCCTCTATATATATTATCAGTAAAGATCCAAGGCAAGGCTGTCTCTCGACATCTCTGTGCTCGCTATTTCTCTATTTGCAGTTGCTACCACGAGTTTTCTCCCGCCAGACTCGCAACTCGTTGTTCCGCGGCGTTCTTCTTCCAACTGATTCTCTCTGACAGCACCCTCGCTAACTTTTCTCGCTAATTCTCCCTAACCCCTGAGGCTGGGAGTCACGTCGATTTTCTCATTCCACTATAAAAGATTTGCTATCCCTACCTTTTTCTTTTCCTCCACTTTATTTGCCATCCATCCAGCATTGGAGCTCACGTACGCAAGCGTCCCTTTAGCTTCATACAACTCCGGGCGTGCCTGATTGATCGTCAGCCTGCTGCCTTTCCTTTATTTGTCAATTAGTTTTGATTGATACTTAACGATTGATTCTGGATTTGATCTTGAACTCGAAATTGAGATTCACTAAAGAAATCGAATTGAATTCATAATTCAGCGAATTAGATCAATTTTCTTATTCATTCACGTTTTAATATCTCAACGTAATCCAATTCATATTGATACACCAATTGATTCGATATTACGCGTCACACCGTTGTTGTCGACCCGTATTCATCATTGACCTACTTTTGCTAAGACACCAAAGTAATTATTAATACAAATCATTCACAATATAGTCAACGTCAACATCAATTAGCCTCAACCTCATCAGCTTCAACGTCATCAAGACTGACAACATAATCAACACCATCTAGCACTCGAAACAATATCGTAATTTCACCACTTTTCTTTAATTTAATCACAATGAGCTCAGACAATCTCAACATCCCTGGTTCTGGAAATAAGAAACCCAAGAACCTCCATATCGCCCACCGGCGGCTGCCTTCGGAATTGACAACGTTGATGGTGGAACAGTACAATCTCCAACGACAATTGGAACAAGTTCAGGCACAACAAAAGCAGATTCTCCAGCAGCAACAATTGGCCCAGCAGCAATACGCTTATCCACCTCCACAGCAGCTGATTCAACAACAACCGCAACAGTCACAAGCATCAGAACTCATGCCTCCTCCTGGTTATCGTTCGCACCTGAGATCATCATCTACTAATGGTCCAGGTAACCAGCAAGTACACAGAAGAACTGGCTCTTCGTCCAACAACGCAGCCCAGGGCCACAGTAGAAGACACTCGCTCGGTTTAAACGAAGCCATCAAAGCAGCTGCTAACCAGAGACAGACCAACAGAACTTCTTTGAGCCCATCTACAACTACGCCTTCGTCTTCTGGTACTGGATCTGACGTTGCTGTAGTATCTGGAGGTGGAAACGAAGACATTGTTTCATTCAAATTTCCACCACCTCCGTCCAGCGATGATTCTGAGTCGCCGTCGTCATCTCATTCTCGGTCCAGGTCTCTAGCCTACGGCCAACAATCGTTTAAGTTCCCTGCATCTACCTCTTCGGACAACTTGTTGCCTCCCACGCCTAACTTCTCAATTGGCCAAAGTCCCGAACGGGGCCATCAGAGACGAGGATCTCACTACAGAAGTGGATCCCGTAATTTTGACGCCAATGGTATAAACTCAAACTGGAGAGCTCAACAAGGAGCCAGTTCAGCTGGCAGCAGTAGCAACAGTAGTAACAGCGGCAATAGTAACAATGGAAATTACCATCAGAGACAAGCTTCTCTGCTTGAACCACCTCAGGCGTCATTTGTTCCAGGTCATAAACCTCGTAACAGCTCTTATGGAGGTTCTGTTTCTTCTTTGTCGCACTTCTTGCCTGGATCTGGTGGGGGAAACCATGGAAACACTGCTAATAATGGCCGCAAATCTCTTTTCGCTCCGTATTTACCCCAATCATCTTTGCCAGAATTGATTAGCGATGGTCGTTTGGTAACAGGTACGTTAAGAGTCAACAAAAAGAACAGGTCCGATGCCTATGTCTCAACGGATGGTTTATTGGATGCTGATATCTTTATTTGTGGCTCAAAAGATCGTAACAGAGCCTTAGAAGGCGACCTAGTAGCTGTAGAGTTACTAGTGGTTGACGAGGTCTGGGATTCTAAGAAAGAAAAAGAAGAGAAAAAGAGAAGAAAAGATAATACGTTGAATTCTAGACCTTTGAACGACGATATCCACAACGATGCTACTTCCGCTCCTTCAAACGAGACTGGAAGTACTCCAGGAGCACCTTTAGAGGATGAAAATGACAGCAATGACGGGTCTGGCTTGGCCAGAAAAGGCTCGTTGAAACAAAGACCCACCATGAAGAAGAATGACGATGTAGAAGTAGAGGGCCAGTCATTATTATTGGTGGAAGAAGAAGAGATCAACGACGATGTCAAACCTTTGTATGCTGGCCACGTAGTTGCTGTTGTAGACCGTATCCCTGGACAATTATTTGCTGGTACCTTGGGCTTATTGCGACCAGCGCAAGCCGCTCAGGCTGCTTTGGATAAGAAAACCGGCAAGGAATCATCCGTACAGACTCCCAAGTCTCCCAAGATTGTTTGGTTCAAGCCTACAGATAAGAAAGTGCCCTTAATCGCCATTCCTACTGAACAGGCACCCAGGGATTTTGTAGAAAATCACGAAAAGTATGCCAACAGGTTGTTTGTGGCCTCAATTAAGAGATGGCCTATTACATCGTTGCATCCTTTCGGAACTTTGGTAAGTAGGTTGGGTAAAATTGAAGATCCCAACACTGAGATAGATTCCATCTTGAGGGATAATAACTTTTTATGTGATGAGTATCCCGATGATTATTCAGATCTTTCGTCCAACGTCTACGATTTACCCAGCACCGAAGCTGAGTTGTCCAACCCCGATAGAATCGAGTACTTGAACGATTACATTATTGCATTTACTCAGAATGGTACATTTGTGGACCATGCTTTGCATGTCAAACGACTTTCAAATACCAGAATTGAGTTGGGTTTCCATGTGGTTGATGTATCTTACTACATCAAGCCTGGTTCGACTTTGGACCGGAAATCCAAGAAAAGGTCGTCTTCTGTCTTTTTGCCTCAGAAGATTGCCCACTTGTTCCCTGAGCAGGTAAATGAAGTTCTCTCCTTCAAAGAAAACGAGCGTAATTTGGCTCTATCTGTAGTTTTTGAGATTGACACTGCCAACTTTGAAGTTGAGGACTTGTACATTCATGAGTCTATCGTTGTTCCCAAGCAGTTGGTGAGCTATGATGCCTTCGACTCGATTTTAGAAGGTTCCCCAATTGACAGTATCTCTTCGGCTACCTGCGACTATATCAAAACTTTCAGCTTGATTGCTAAAGAGTTCCGTCGTCAGAGGTTGGATAACCGTGAGTTAGGCATTACTCCAAACTTGACGTTATTGGACCAATTGGACGACGAGAAGGTACGTTTGAACTTGAATATATTCAAAGACAGCTTAGCCTACGATATCATCTTTGAAATTTCACACAAGGTCAATAATGCCATTGCAGCCAAAGTCCATGCTGGTTTGGGCGAACAGGCTCTTTTGCGTCGCCACCCTTTGCCTACATTGCAGAAGATGGAGACGTTTGTGAGAAAAGCCACAAATTTGGGCTTCAAGATTGACACCACCAACTCGTCAACCTTACAGAAGTCGATCTTGCTGATTGAAGACCCTGTAAAGCGCAAGTGCATAGAGACGTTGTTGTACAAATGTATGTCCAGAGGCAAATACTATGTTGCTGGAAAGCAGGATCCCGACTCATATGGACACTACTACTACAATCTTCCTCTTTACACACACTTCACGGCTCCTTTGAGAAGATACGCAGACTTGATAGTCCATAGGCAATTAAAAGCCGTGTTGAATAAGGTTGAAGAGGAAAAGGATTTAGATTCTTTGAAGGCTACTGCTGATTACTGTAACTTCAAGAAGGACTGTGCTGCCAACGCTCAAGCCCAGGCAATCCACTTGTTGTTATCACAGACAATCAATGAAGTCAGCGAGAACGCAGGTCAATTATTGTGTATGGGGACTGTGCTCCAGGTTTATGAATCGTCTTTTGATGTGTTTATACCTGAGTTGGGAGTTGAAAAGAGAGTCCATGGTGATCAGCTTCCTTTGGTGAAGGCCGAGTTTGACAAGGCTACACGAACTTTAGAGTTGACTTGGGAGAAGGGTGTAGATTCTGCCACATACATTCCTGCGGATGAGCAATCATCGTTGTCGTACAGAAACTCAATCAAGAACAAGTACAGAACGTCAGCATTACAAGCAGCTAAGTTGCAGAATAAGACTCTTTTGGAAAAAAACAATGTGACGACTGACTCCATCATCGAGAAGTTGGCCAGATTGAATTTGGAACCTCCCACTTTGTCTATTCCAGCATTGAAGAGCAGTAGTGGAGCTAGCGAAAGCGAGCCAACGCAAGGTAAGGAATCTACAAGATCAATGCCTTCTTCGCCTACACAGTCTGAGTTCCCCAAGAACACAAGAACAAATTCATCTTCTCTTCTCCAGAACGATGCTTCAGCCGACTCCTTCAACGGATTGGCTCCATACTTGCAAGACACCATCAGGAGACCGGGCAATGTTCAAGTCATTAAGGAGTTGAACCAGGTACCAGTCTTGATTCGGGCCGAAATAGGCATGGCACTCCCATGTTTGACGGTTCGTGTCTTGAATCCATTTGCAGAGGAACAATAGTAGTCCCATTAACTTTGTAATCTTTTTCTACTTACACGACTTGATGATTTTTTTTCTAAGTGGTTTCAATTTATTTATTGTTTCCACTTATTCGTTTTCAGCATCTCTACCAATAATTAAACTTTAATAAATAATGCGGTATAATTATAAAAGTAGTCGTGGATTTTGTAATGTGATTTCATAAGTGTCGTCACTAAATTAAGCTATAGAATTATCACATTTTGAAGCATATCCTTCTATAAATAACCCACGCCGTATATACTGATCCATTTAGTCTACGTTCTATGTTGGTTGAGTTATACTATATCTGTTTAACATAATATCTGTTCATACTGTTGACACCTCTTTGATTCCAAATGTTTCTTTAATCATACTCCGTGATTCTTTAATCTGTTTCTGAGTCCCTGAATTAAGTCCCTTCTTCTGTTCTATGAGAATTCCCGACATTTCTCTTCCAAGTACTGCTGACATTCAAATAGATTTTTAAACTTCAAGTCTAAACCAGGCTTTTCTGGTAGTCTTTGCAAAAGATAGCGACTATAGTCTTGAATATCTCAAGGTCCTTACCAGTTAAGATGCTATTGGCTATTATTTCAATCTGTCATCTTCACTGTTCATGCCAACCATGGGGTACAAGGTAGGGATCCTTTCACAGAGGTATGTCCAGCCTTGAAGCAGGTACACGGGAATACTGGGCACAGGAAAACCCGAAATTGGGTCCATAACACAGTCCAAGGTCGCTAGCACAAATTCAATCTCGTCCCAGCTAAACTGGTCAAAATCTGGAGGTATATCAGACAAACAAGTGTACAAGGGATGCTTGAGTAATGCTTCCCAAGCTGCTTTTTCGCGACTCAATATTTCAGAAGAAATGAAATTACGAAAGCATTATGGACAATATGATGAGGTACGGAACCAAACTAATATCAGTATGAGTATATCTGCAAAGAGGCCTGTTATAATAGGCAAAAGTCCACTAGAATTCTATAACATCTGTACCCCAGTCTAACTTTTCATATTTCAGATTGGGCTATACGCAGGAAGCATTACAGAATATCGGCCAAAAGAAAACGAAGTTCTTTTATACTTAATCGGTTTTCTAACAAATTTCTAACTACTCAACTAGTCGCGTAATACAGTGTTAGTTGATAGTTATATCTCACATTAAGCATTTATACACTTACAGACATCAATAATTCGTTCTTGCATTATGAAACTTCCTAATATGGGCATGTGATACATTACACGTGATATGACTCTATGAAAAAAGTTTCAGAGATGTGAAAAGTCACTGAACGGCATAAATTCCCAACGCTTTCTCCAGCGATAAAAGGCATTGTACTGCTTGAAATAGACCGAACGTCTTCCGGACACATTGAGCATCATGTCTGACACCCCAACTAAAAGCTCAGCCTCTAGTGAGCACGAAGAAATCAACGGAACCTATTCTCCTAGACCCATTTTGCCCATCAAGAGATCTAAGCTAACTGGAAGTTCTGAATTCCATGTGGGTACGCCTCTTCAGACTCGTGTAGCATCTCCATGTACGTTGAACCCACCCATTGACAGCGATGGTTTGTCATGGCCATCTCAGGGAGCAAGAAAGAGGATTGAGCAGACCCCACAGGAGGCGGAAGCACGAGAATCTCGTATAGCAGATGCCGTGAAAGTCATTTTGCACGAGTTGGGTGAAGATGTAGACAGAGAAGGCTTGCTTGAGACACCGGAACGGTATGCCAGAGCAATGTTATTTTTCACGAAGGGTTATGAAGATAACATAAGAGATGTCATCAAGAGGGCTGTTTTTGAAGAGAACCACGACGAGATGGTGATAGTCAGAGACATTGAGATTTACTCGTTGTGTGAGCACCACTTGGTTCCGTTTTTTGGAAAAGCCCATATCGCTTACATTCCCAACAAAAGAGTCTTGGGCCTTTCCAAGTTGGCCCGTTTGGCTGAGATGTATGCTCGTAGATTCCAAGTCCAGGAACGTTTGACGAAACAGATTGCCATGGCACTCTCTGAGATCTTGAGACCTCGTGGAGTAGCTGTGGTAATTGAAGCTACCCACATGTGTATGGTTAGCCGAGGGGTTCAGAAGACAGGCTCTTCAACTACCACCAGTTGTATGTTGGGCTGTTTCCGCGACCACCAAAAGACCAGGGAAGAGTTTTTAACGTTGTTGGGAAGAAAGTAGAGATAAATTTATATCAAGACTTTATTACTGATATAATGACAATTTCACGCGATAGACCTTATTGAAATCAAACTATATTATTGATACAAAGTCTTTTTAGTTCATACCTGACTTCCAACATGTACTACCGAACATCAACTGTTCCCTCAGACTAATTAATTGCATAGGCTCCTTTAATTCGTACTTTCATTTCCTTTACATTTTTGTTTGACCAGGTTAATTAGTGGCTTAACGATGTTATGATATTCAACACCTCATAATTTTTATAATATATACCTTTCGGCCGAACCCTCTAGAAAGTTCGGTTGTTTCTATTTACTTAAAATACATATATACAAGAAGATAGTAGTAACCTACATTAGTTTTCCAATAACTTTTTGGATACATCTAGCACTGTTTGATCAGCACCAAATTGGGCCATTATTTGGATTCCATGCTTACCCCGAGGTATGGATATAGTAGGCAAACCAGCCAAAGAAGCTGGAACAGTCAAAATATCATTGACGTAGTCATTCAAGAAGTTGGTTTCATTCTGCTGATGGTACTCTTCAAGCGTAGGAGCACTGCCTATAGCCGTAGGGGCTACCAAGATATCACACCTATCCAGTGGTTCTTTATCTACATTAGAATCGTTCAGGAATATATGCCTAAGATTGAAAATCTTGTTGAACTCATTGACAAGCTTCTCTCTGACCTGAGTAGCCTTAATATAGTGATCTCCCGATTCTGACGAAAGCGTATAATTTCCCAAGAGAATTCTGCGCTGGACCTCTGGCCCAAATCCGTGGGTTCTGTTGGCTACAATGACATCATGAGCTTTCTCTTGAAGACCTTCTACAGTTTGTCCATATCTGACCCCATCGTATCGAGAGAGATTAGATGCAGCCTCGGCTGTAGCAAGCGTATAGTATGACAGCAACAGCTGCTTTATAGACGGAACGGACACTATCTTGATTGTATGACCCATGTCCTGCAATTGTGAAAGAACTGAATACCATGCTTCTTTCGCTTCCTGAGATAGATCTCCTACTACAAACTCACGTGGAACTCCTACCGTCAATGAAGTGCTCTTGACTTCTTCAGTAACTTTTGATTTCAAAGAATTCCTTATAACATCTGGCAATGAGGTGGGATCTTTGTCATCATACCTGTCCAAGACATGGTACACTTTCTCTACAGTATGTATGTCATTAGAAATGATTCCTACAGTGTCAAGAGTCTGAGCATAAGATATGACTCCCCATCTTGAGATCCTGCCATATGTCGGTTTGAAACCTATGGTTCCACAGTAGCTGGCTGGTTGTCTGACTGATCCTCCCGTATCAGTTCCCAAGGCAAAAGTAGCGAGCATTCCGGCAACAGCAGCGGCCGACCCTCCTGATGACCCTCCAGAAATGTGTGCTTCTCCGGTGTCAACTTCAACACTATACAACGGATTCAATGTTGTGCCATAATAGGAATTTGTGGTAGAGGAGCCCATACCAAACTCGTCTAAGTTGCTTTTGCCTAGCAAAGTCAGCCCAGCAGCATCCAAAAGTAAAACCACTGTAGCATCAAACGGACTTCTGTAGTTCAGAAGTATTCTAGATGCTCCAGTGGAGAACTCACGGGTTGTGACAATATTATCTTTCGCTATGTATGTAGTTCCAGAAAGGCTTCCAGCCAGACTTGAAGCAGCATCCGTAGCAGCAGTAGAAGGCTCGGTTATCGTGCCCTTCTCTGCAGAAGTTGTATCATTGTTGGGGTTGATCCTAGATGAAATCAAACTGTTCCAAGGATCAGAAGTAGATGCCGAGGAACGATGAACAAGCCGACAAAGGCTCGGAACAAGCTTCTGAGTTCGACCTGCAATCCGAACACGAAGCATTAGAAACCCTGCCAAGTTTTGAAAGTTGCTCTTCACAATTCCAAAGGAGTATCGAAGACATGTTCTTGTAGTCTTAACTATGGTATTGCACAGAACGACATAGTGCCATACTTTTCAGTTTGTAAAGTATTGCACACAATAGCGAGCCATACACTATGGCACTACGAAATGCTTGAATACTCTCGTTACAACTTTAACACAAGAGGATATCCAATACCAGTACGACCACAAAAGGACAAATCATTGAAGTCTCTATTCTATTTCTTTACTAGTCATATGACACCTCTCCCGTTACGGTGTACTTCTGGCAGCTCATCGCATCTCTTGGTTCTCTTATCTACGGCAATGTCGCATTCCGAAAAACTGTGTCGTCTCTCTTCCAAAAAATGTCGTGCCATCAAATTTCTATGACTGATTTCCAGTTTCCCTCTCATTAGGCTTTCCCCATTTCGTGTTCTTCTCTAGCCACTTCACAACTTACGACGCTTTCGTGCTCATAGTGTTTCTGACATCTCTGCCATAATGTCTGCATTGTATGCATCCAAAAAGTCTACCTTAGAGGCATTGGCCACCAACTTGAAGCTCTCCATTGCTTCATCAGCTTTCCAGAAACAAGTTTCGGTTTCTGTCAACGAAGATGCCGACTCCACGGCTTTGTTGGTTGACATAAAAGCCGGTTTTGAGTTATCTGAACCCAATGCTGTGGTCAAGTATCTCTCCAACGAATTTTCAGATGCTTCTGGTGCCATTGCATTTGAAGAGTCTCAGTTGTACCCAGCACTCAGGGCCAACTCTGCTGACAAAATCAGCCAAATCGCCACTCCAGCATACTTTGAAAAGGCTGAGCTTACTGCAGCCCAGATCATTTTGTTCTCCGCTCTCTACCCAGCTTTGAAGGACTCCAAGTCCACTACCGAAACCACGAAAACAGCAAAGTGGTTCCAGGATTTCGCAGCCATCGAAGTTGTTCAAAATGGAATCAAGCATGCTCTCTCTATCACCACTTTGGAAAGACCCAAAGCGGTCAATACCGGAGCACAAAAAGTCAAGACAGGCCACTTGGTTAAGCCACAGGCTGATAGTATCGTTCCTAAAGACAACGAAAGAAACATCTTGATCACATCTGCTTTGCCATATGTGAACAATGTCCCTCATTTGGGTAACATTATTGGCTCAGTTTTGTCGGCTGATATCTACGCTCGTTATGCTAAGAATAGAAACTACAACGCTCTCTATGTATGTGGTACCGACGAATATGGAACTGCTACTGAAACCAAGGCTCTTGAAGAAAAAGTCACTCCCCAGCAATTGTGTGATAAGTATCACAAGATTCACAAGGAAGTATACGATTGGTTTGACATTGGTTTCGACTACTTCGGCAGAACTACAACTCCTTTACAGACAGAAATCGCTCAGGACATCTTCACCAAATTACACGGTAACAACTACTTGGAAGAAAGAACTACTGAGCAGTTGTACTGTGAAGAGCACAAGTCGTTTTTGGCAGATCGTTTTGTAGAAGGTACCTGTCCCCACTGTCAATATGAAGACGCCAGAGGTGACCAGTGTGACAAGTGTGGAAACTTGCTTGACCCCTTACAGTTGATCAAGCCTCGTTGTAAAGTAGATGGAGCCACACCTGTTGTTAGAGAATCCACTCATATTTACCTTAAATTAAATGAATTGGAAGGAGAATTGGCCGAATGGGTCGACCATGCTTCTTCGCATGGCGAATGGTCCAAGAACGCTAAGACAATCACTGCATCGTGGATCAAGCGGGGTTTGGAACCCAGATGTATCACAAGAGACTTGTCGTGGGGTACACCTGTTCCATTGGAAGGGTATGAAGAGAAGGTGTTGTACGTGTGGTTTGATGCCACTATAGGGTACGTCTCCATCACCGCCAACTACTTCAAAGACCACAAGGGTGAAGACTGGCGCAAGTGGTGGAAGAATCCGGAAAATGTAGACTTGTACCAATTCATGGGTAAAGACAACGTTCCTTTCCATACAGTAGTGTTTCCAGCTTCACAAATCGGTACCAGGGACAACTGGACCAAATTGCACCACTTGAGCACTACCGAATACTTGCAATACGAAAATGGTAAGTTCTCTAAGTCCAGAGGAGTAGGTGTATTTGGTAACTCTGCTAAGGACACCGGTATCCCCGCTTCGGTTTGGAGATACTACTTGGCTTCTGTGAGACCAGAGACATCTGACTCCCAATTCTCGTGGGAGGAGTTCGTCACCAAGAACAACTCGGAATTGCTTGCCAACTTGGGTAACTTTGTCAACAGAATCGTCAAGTTTGTCATCGCCAAATACAATGGGGTCATTCCCGAATTTGACACCAAGAACGTCCCTGAATACGAAAAGTTTGAAACCGAAGTTAACCAGTTATTGAAGTCGTACGTCGACGCCATGGAGGCTGTCAGTTTGAGAAAGGGTTTGGAACTCGCTATGGCCATTTCATCTCGTGGTAACCAGTTCTTACAAGACAACAAGTTGGACAACTCGTTGTTCGCCAACCTCCCAGACAAGTCCGATGCCGTTGTCGGTGTAGCCTTGAACTTGGTCTACTTAGTCAGTGCCATCATATTCCCATTTATGCCTGAAACTACTAAGCAAATCAACGAGATCTTGAACGCTCCAGCCTTGTCCATTACTGACAAGTTCGAGTTGGTTTTGGAAGCTGGCCACAATATCGGTAAAGCCCAGTATTTGTTCAAGAGAATTGACGAAAAGAAGATTGCTGAATGGAGAAGCTTGTATGGGGGACAGCAAGAGAAGAAATAGATAAGAATAGAGATTCATGGTAGAATGTTATGAATGTATAAACAATGTATGTTTAGTGTAAATAGTTGAAGCTGAATGGAACTTGTAGAACTGTTGCACCAGGAAATAGATTTTGAAGATAAAATGCCAAATATAGCTTTTGCTAATGTTCCATTTTCTACTGAGATTAAAAAAAATTGTATTTACGAAATGAAAATGTTCATGATTACATTCTACCACTTTCCAGTTAATCAATTACTTTCCATTCATATATGTAGAATCCTACTCAATAAATTATGGGTGCAATAATGGAGTTTAATAGGCCCACAGTAATCGGGCCGCGCTACCATGTCTCGGTGGATGTCGGGATTTGTTCCGGGTCCCATTCCCGGCTCAACAAGTGAAAATTGGCGGGTGATCCTGATGGTTTTTGAGCCCAAGTTGACTACGATAGTGTATCCTTTTCACAGAACAGATTTTCGGAGCTGGCTTACCCATCTCAATCATGTTGCTGATAGCGTTCCTTGTTTTGTGGAGAAAGATTGGAAAGTGGAACCTGTCAAAAACCCCTCCTAAGCTGGAGTCCCGATCTGGCAATGCACCCCGGGTTTTTCATGCTTCCCCACCAAGCTCACTGATTCGCAGCCGACCTTCCTTCCCCACTATATAAGGAACAGCCATTGCACCACATTTGGGTTTGATTTTTAGAAATACAGAAATAACTCGAGATCAAATCACGAGATCACACTACCGGAGATTGTCGTATTGTGCCTTATATCTGGATATAAAGTCAGTTTATACGGGATTGTAGTTGTGTGCTCAATACTATCCTTTAGATTTGTGTTTTATATTCCCCTACTAATAATAAATGTTAACGGCTCTCAAGCCTGGCTTATACGGCCTTTTCACAGGCGCAGTTCTTCCTCCTATAGTGACCAGATTCTGGTTGGTTCCCAGCATCAACCAGGAACAGTTTGACGATATCAATAGATTGAAGTTCCAGATAGACCACATGGGTTGGCATATTCGTGAACTCGAGGAAAGACAAGGAGTCACAGAAGACCAGATATACGTTCCTGACAGTTACTATCAATATGGCTACTGAAAGATGAAGAAATTCTAAATTTTGAAGCAAGAGTGGGGAGGACCACAGACGAATGTGAATTTTCTACTAGATACTAGAAAACTAATAGACAAAGGTACTAGTAGAGAAACAAACATGAGAAGATGTCTGAGAATTGAATCTGTCAAAAATGGCTAAAATAAGCACGTCAAAAGCATATATATAGACCCATATACATACAAGTAGTTGCCAGTAGATCTGGCGGCCCAAAGGATGGTAGTGTCTACATTGATGATTCTCTTGTAGATTCAAGAGCTACTAATTTCTATGCATGTTAACATTAATAAATAAAATGATATCACAAATGAATGAAAAAAGCAGTTTATGTTTCGTAGTCGTTGCTGTTGACCAGCCCTTCCTCATCAAAGAACGAGTCTTCATCGTCGTAAAACTCGTCATCGTCTTCCTCTTCCTCCTCATCAAGAACATTCTGCTGTTGTACAAGCTCATTCATATCCTCAGTTGTTATCTTGATGTTGGAACTCTCCCAGTTGCTCAATTCGCTGGCATTGTTCAAATCTCCACCGGTAAGAACTCTGATCAAATTCAACTTGAAGTCTTTTGTCTGCTTAGCAAAATCAATACGTGCAGGCTTATGTTCCTTGATATCTGGAGAGTGGCCAATACTCTGACCAACACGAATAAGAGTCTCCACACACGATTTGGAGTTGTTTACGAGATCGGAATCAAACTTGAAGAATCGCTTCTCGAAAAGAAGAATAATGGTAGAACCTCCGAATTTGAAATATCCAATCTCGTCACCTCGTTTAACAACATCGCCTTCTCCAACAGTAAGCACAATCGACCCAACCATCATGGCACCTACAGCTACCATTATCACCGTACCAAAATGTACAGTCTTGATAGGAATGATGGCTCTTACATTTTCGCCAAACACATCCAATTCGGATCTAATAGCCATTGGGTTAACTGTGTAATATTCCCCGTCAATGTTCTTGATGTTTTGAATAGTTCCATCTACGGGACAATGGAATCTGTGATAATCTTGAGGAGCAAGTCTAAAGACACCAATCGAACACTTCGAAGCCGAATATATATCAGTATTCTCAAGATTGTTGAAGTTGCCGTTGAACAATTTAGCAATGGTGAAATTCTTCCCCTTGATCCACAACTCAGTTGCGCTGTTGATATCAGTAAAAGCTGTACAACGACAATCTGCTGGAGAAACTACAATTTGCAGCTCATTAGGGCAATCTATGGGTCTTGCCCCTTGCTTCAATCTTCTGTAGAAAAATTCGTTGAATGAGGCATACTTGGAGGGATCAGACTCTAGACATTCGGACAAGTTCAACTTGTGGAACTTAATGAATGACTCTATATCGTTTTTCAGTTGAGGACTATCGAACTTGATGCCTTGTTTGACACTCAATTTTTTAAGTAAAATCCTGATCCTCTTAGTCTTGGCCTTATCTAAACCCTTGTATAGCAATCGGATGCCCAATCTTACATAGACTCCCATTTTCTCTTCCATGATAAGGCCGGTGTTTCTGTCCTGAACCAAGATGTTGGCATTATTTCCACCCAATACATACTTGCCGTATGTCATCTTGATCAAAACCTTTGAGAACCACTTCCGAGAAGCTGATTGTGGTGTGGTGTATGTAGCTACTAACAATTTGTTGACAATACTCCAATCTTTTGAAGCACATATAGCAACGTGCGTAATAATATCTCTGTCAATCTTTTTATTAAGTCTCTTGTTCAAACAAATAGGGCACTTATCAATCTCAAAGATTTTATATTCTCCTTCACTTTTTGCTGAATTTACATGTTCTTCCAAGCAGTCTATGATCTCACCGTGAGATAAGAGATCACCTCCCCAGGTCAGCCTTCCAAGCTTTTCGTAGAAGCTAGCCACCAACTCGTCGCTGTTGCCACAACCAAGAGTGTCTAGTAAGGATATCAACTCGAAATAATCGTAGGCATTTTCCTTGTCGTTAAGATTGTACTGCTCTAAAAGAATGGCCCAGAATCGTCTTCTCAAATTTTCGTACGTTTCAAATCTGACTCTGATCTTTAACTCGGGATTATACTTTTCCTTAAACTTATCTTTGTACAAGTCTAACTTTAGATTCATAACTTTGAAGCTAGAAGTATCGCCCTGTTGTAGCGTCACTTTCTTCCTGAACTTCTTTTTACGAATTGATGGAATCAAGTTGTCGTCATCCAAGATCCGGATACTCGAATGCAGTGGAGAATCGTTATCACCTGTAGTAAATCCTCCATCTACTAAATTCAAAGACATATAAGAGACCGACTTTCTAGGAATGCCATTTCCAAGAGAACTTGAAGCGACCATGGGCAATGCCGTAGATACCTGCGTGATATCCTGGATAGGAATCGATACATGCCCAACATCATCATGGAAAGAAAAGTGGTCCTTATCCAATATAGAAAATTGAATATTGAACTTACTTTCATGGGGTAGGATCTCAAAGGCTACTCTTTCATTAAAGATTGGATTCAATGTGTGACGCTTCCAGCTTGTCCTGAATGTTTTTTTGCCAAATGTGACTACAACAAACGGATCCATGTCAAAAGAAGCCCTAGTGAAACTTTTTAGTGGTGGTAGATCTGAACAAGAGACGATTTCTATGAATATGACACCAAGAACTTCTCTATTAGATAACGCAAACTTATCCTGAAACAAAGATGATCTCTTAAAAGCTATCTTTCTCAACTTCGATCGCTTTGTGCTTTTGGTTTTCACTTCGTCTCCAGTAGACACTTGTGCAGAATCGCTTTCCGTTGCAGGGCCACCATCCGAAGACATCATGGACATCTCAGAAATAGAACTGGCGTCATCGTTAGCAAGGGAAGAAGATGCAGCATTGAAATGAGGACCGTGAACTTTAAGATGCAGAGAAGCAGAATTGGGTTCTTCAACAAGAGATTCCACATCTGAAGCATCCACTAGGGTATTGGAGGCCTTATTGGTTTCTTTGTAGAAGCCCTGTTCGTCTGGCTTAGTACTGGTTTCGAATTCTGGGTCTATTAAGGATTTGATCCAGTTTTTGAGGATCACAGACTTCTCAGCCTCGGTTGAGTCAGAAACCACATACTCCTCACTTAAGTTTAAGTCATCTACTTTGTTGTACAAGTCGTTCATGCTCTGGTCTCTCCCATTGGTGGAATAGTTCTCGTCGGCAGATTCTGGAACCGACTCCATAGCTCTTTCGTCCTCTGATTGTTTAAGTTGCTTGCGCTGTTTTCTGGATACCTTCTTTCGCTTTACTATTAACTCAAACGAGAGCAAAAGTGAACCAGTGACAAAACTGTGATATTCACTGTTTGAGTACAACTTGTACCATTTGAGATCGCTCTTACTTTTGAAGCTTGCACCTCCAAGGTTGAAGATATCCTTCACCGATAGACGAAGCTCGCCTAAGTAGTTTCTGTAACGCTTGTGCTTATCCCAGACCGTTAGGATTAATAATTGAGAGTAGGAGTTAGGCTTGAGTGGAATCACCAACTCGTCGTCCCATGATGGTTGATTGGTGTTCAATTTACGAGAGGTCTGTTTCTTGACATCGTTCATCACCACCATCAAGAGGGGATTGACACTTCTCTTGGAGGAGTACTTAGTGTCCTCCCCACCATTCTGTACTAGGTCAGCAGCACGATTGGCATTAATTTTTACAAACAACTGGAACTCCTGAGTGAGATTAAAGAGTGTCGTTTTTTCTAGAGAAGCCTGCGACGATACCGAGTTGGACTTGGGTCTGGACCCATTCTTGATACCTCTTCTCATGTAGACTTATGAAGAATGGAACTAGATGATGATTCTACAATCCATAGAATGTAGAATGAATCTAAATGATTCATAAGCAGATTCTTGTTTAGCAAAGTCTTCTGGCTACAAATTCTCTTTCAGTATCCTTATCTGATTTTCTACTTTTTCACTTTTGGCTTTTCCACTCAGTGATTAGTATTCCCTGTACAATATTCTGAAGGTTGGTCTTTCTGGATTCAGGATTGTTAAGAAAATCTCAGAGATGGCAGTGTCAATTGCTTTATCTAGAAGGAATTCCGAATCGTATAGAGTCGATCACTTCAAAGAGCGTTGCAAGAAAAGACAAGTGTCTATACATTAGTTATTCCATCGCTTATCTGTCCCCACAAATCGAATTTCTGCCCACTTTGAAAGTCGCACGGTCTCGAATTGGGTGCAAAGAATCATGCGAGTAGGCACAGTTCTGACAATATGGTAAGAATTTACAATATATCGTACTGAGTGATTGTGAAAAGTAGACCTAACCATTGTAATTTGGCAGAACACTAGCATGTAGAACTATCTAAATATAATGGGAAGTGAAACTTTCAGAATTAGAAAGTATGTTGTATTCCTAGTATATGACTTCAGCAAGAAGCACAGTAGTGTACGCTGGCATATCAGCATTTACAATCCTTTCTATATAGTGCTGTCAGTATTCCAGTATACGGAATACGTCAAAGTATTAGTCTTTCATATTACATCAGTATATAACTATAGCATTATATAAATATTTGTATATACCATGAGCACATAGCACTTCTGCTAAATTCTCGCCATCAACTCATCAACATATCCACCACTCTCTTGACACTCAATCTCTTGATGTCAGTATATGTCTGTCCAGTACCCACAAACAAGATAGGGACTTTCGTGGCCATGACCATATTGATCATAGTACCCACCAAGTCACCGACAGTATCAACTTTAGAGATGATGAAAAAGTCTAAGCTACGCTTGTTACCAAAGGCATTGTTGAAGTTGATAGCTTGTTCTACAGAGTCTGTTCCAACCAATGCTTCACCAACCATAATGATCTTGTCTGGATTAGCAGCATCGCCAAATTTCTTCAACGGAGCCATGAGCTTGGTGTTGGAATGTGTTCTTCCAGCAGTATCAATCAAGACTATGTCAAACTTCTCAGATGCGGCATGCTGGATAGCCATCTTAGCCGTAGTGACTACGTGGTCACCGGAACCATACCCTTTTTCAAAGATGTCGATTTTGTTCTCACCATTAGATGATTGGCTATTAAGTCTTTGCAAGTTGTTGACATGAACTTTCAATTGTTCCACTGCTCCAGATCTGAAAGTGTCACAGGCACAAATCAAGACGTTCAAGTTGTTCTGCAAAAACCAGTAAGCCAACTTGGCCAAGTTAGTTGACTTTCCTACACCATTGACACCAACCACCGAGATTACATACGGGCGAGGGTTGGTGGAGTTGCGCTTGATGTCATAGAGCAAATCTGTGGAGACATTGGGAGTCAAAATCTTCGTCAATTCTTCCGTCAAAGTATGCTTATACAAAGCCAATGTGACATTCTTTTGATTACCCAATTTGTCTCTGATTTTATCTATAATTATTTTAGCAGTGTTCGGTGCGATATTCTTTGAAATCAACTGGTCGTTGAACTTTTTAGAAACAACTTCAATGTCAATAGAACCACCCAAAAAGGACGTAATCTTGCTAAAAAAACCGCCAGATTTACCATCATTCTTGTCTTCGTCATCATCAGACTCGTTTAAAATATCGTTAAGTTCGTTTACAAGAACAAGTTCGTTCTCATGAACAAATGCACCGTCGTCAATATTCAACACTCTATCGTCTCCTAGGGCACCATCTCCATCTACATCTGCGCTGGCCGAATAGTCCAATACAGAGTTATCTACATTCTCCACCATCTCATCACCATCCCATTTTCTCATCTTTTTGTTGGGAGTCTGCTTGACATTACGTCTTACTGGGGTAGAAGTTCCAGAATTGGGTCCACTCCCAGAAGGAGTTCCGCGGGCCAGGATTGGAGCCAGAACTGCAGGGCTGTCTACATTCAGCTTGAGTTT
Source organism: Scheffersomyces illinoinensis (assembly GCA_030572695.1). Classification (NCBI taxonomy): domain Eukaryota; kingdom Fungi; phylum Ascomycota; class Pichiomycetes; order Serinales; family Debaryomycetaceae; genus Scheffersomyces; species Scheffersomyces illinoinensis. The sequence goes on along the minus strand of JAJMAP010000085.1, from coordinate 23,673 downwards.
CATTAGTTGATTAAACTGCAAATCAACCAACTTCTTCAACTTAATATAGCTATCTTCAGAGTCACCTTCAGTCACTATCTTATTATACGTCTTAAGAATTCCACTGAGTGTTTGCTGGATCTTGTCTCCGTCAATAGTAGTCACCGCATCGAAGTACAATGCAGCATATACATCATCTCGCCTGTACCCGTAGAACCGCTTTTGATGCAAACTTTTGGTATAGAAATTAGCCTCAAGTTCTACGTGGGTGGAGTTCACGATGTTGTAGATGAACTCGTTGAACGGTGTGACCTTGTTGTTGTATTGGTACACGATCCTGCCGGAAGGCTCGAACACTATAAGAGATTGCGACATTCTGCGATTGTTGACAGCTCTCTTGACAACTTCTCACGATTCTCTTCAAACAAATAGCCCACTATTTTTGTTTCTAGATCCGAATGAATTCTTGTGTAGTTAATGTTCTGTGAAAAACTGTTGATATTGAATGACTATGTGCAGTACGAATAATTTATCATTTTGCAGACTGAAAAGGGAGTGAAAGTATGGTAAATGGAGCTAATGACGACCTGGGGCAGACAGGTTTGTCCTTGAAGCTATTTTCAAAGCTGTATTCAGTCAGAATCAACATTGTAGTTCTTATCGCTGGAGTTTGAGACTTACAGTATCGATCTGGTGGGGTTTGCTGTTATATGCCGTACATACACTCCAAGTAGTTCTCCGTTGACAGAATTAGATTCATACTACATTTCAACAAGCAGATTGCAGTCTTCAGAAGGTTAATTAAACCTCTTTGCCCATTAGAGTATCTTGTGCCCCATAAAGAAATCAAATCATCTAAAAATTCCAAAATTTAAAAAATAACGTCACAGACAGGATTCGAACCTGCGAAGGAAAATCACAACACCTAAACCGCTTATAGCAGGGTGTCGCCTTAACCACTCGGCCACTGTAACTCTTACTTAGGGAAGTAGTCTCAAGAAGTGGATGTAGTAGATACTAATATGCACGTGATTAACTTTTTAAGATTGGCATAACTCTGAGTAATTGAAGAATTCTGGTTTATATCCCTTTTAAAGTATAATGATAAGGCATTAGAATAAACATATTCACTCAATTCTTCAAATGTTAGTTAATTGAGTCAGAAAACACGTCCCTTACATTGGATTGTGTCGATAAAATGGTAACGCGCACGACCAACTCCAAACAAGCACTTATATATTTATGAGAGCTTCTCAAAAAGTCCAAATCACACTATTTCTTCCTGTTTGAAGCAGCCAGACAACGCAAGAAACTTTGGAAATCAAATACGTGCGACTCGACCAGCTGTATATACACAGAGTCTTCGAGATATTTGTGCTTTCCGTTTGAAATACTGCTTAAAAGAGCAAAACCGAAAACTTAATCATATAGAAATTTCAATCATAGAGAAATTCAATACACCATAGGTATTTCTTCGAAGATATTCTTTAGTAGTGAACTACTCTATCATCAGTCATTTCAACGAGGTATACGTCACCATATAATCTTTGTATTGCTATTCATAAACGAAATAAAGTGACTTCATAATCATGTCTTACTATCAACAAGATGCGCAGAACATGCAATTCTACCAGTCCAACTACGCCAACTCGTACCAGCCACAAGGTGGAAACATTACTGGCAGCGGCTTGGGTGCAATGGATAACAGTTTTGGTACCAACATTGATGTTTCTGGAGTAATGGGTAACGGCGAGTTAACTCCAGGGCTTCTCGCTGCTTTCGGCACTGGAGGTTATCCAGGAGAGCCTCCTCTATTGGAAGAGCTCGGAATCAATTTTCAGCATATTAAAGATAAGACTCGGGCCGTTTTGAATCCACTCAAACGCGACATAGATCCCGAGATCATGAACGACTCGGACTTGGCTGGTCCCATTCTTTTTGTGTTGCTCTTCGGAACCTTGTTACTTTTATCTGGGAAAGTGCAGTTTGGCTATATATACGGTGTGGGAGTCTGTGGTACTGTGGGGTTGCATTACTTGTTCAAATTCATGAGCAATGACGTTCAGATCGATTTGGTACGGTCAACGTCTGTGATCGGCTACTGTTTGTTGCCATTGGTGTTGGTCAGTGTTCTAGGTGTGGTGATGTCTTTGGATAATATGTTGGGCTATATCTTGAGTGCATTTGCTGTTTTGTGGTGTACTTATTCGGCTTCTGGATTCTTTGTGGCCGTGTTGAAGTTGCATAACGCCAGACCCTTGGTGGCTTATCCGTTGTGTATGTTCTACACTGTGTTTGCGTTCATGGTGATTTTCGTCGAGAAGGCAGATATCAAACTGCAGCAGTCGTAATGTTATATAGTCGTCATATACAATGCTTCATACCCTATTTATAGGTTGTCATCTGCGCATCATTGTTAAGCACTGTCAGAAGCGTTAGTGCGAACTCGCTACGGGTTACAAGTGTGAAATTATCAAGTAATGACAAAATACATTAAAAGTAAGAAAATTCCATATCTTCAGTAGTTTGTCTACTTAGTTCTCTATAGCTTCATTATTCTTCTGGTGCAATTTCTGTCTAAACACTTTTCTCACTCCGCGGTTCAATCTTCACTATGGCCACACATTTGCAATATGCCAGAAGTGAAAAATTCCAGAAACGTACTATTTAGTATATCCGCCTTATTCACTAAACTTCAATGAAATCACTCCCCAGACTCTCAAGGGCCAATAGTGCTCTTCGAGGTATTCGGTTCGTGTCTTCCAAACCGTTTTACGTCTCTACGCCCATTTTCTATGTGAATGCTAGTCCGCATTTGGGTCATCTCTACTCCATGCTTTTAGCAGATACCAGAATCAGATGGGAAAAGCTCGATCCAAAGAAGCTGGCGTATTTCTTGACGGGGACAGACGAACACGGTTTGAAGATCCAGACAGCGGCGGAAAAAGCCGGTCTTTCTCCGAAGCAATTGGTTGATTCAGTTTCTAAAAACTTCGAAGTATTGGCCGAAAAGTTCAATGTTGACTACGACAGATTCATAAGAACAACCGATACTGATCATATCGAAGTAGTTCAGTATTTCTGGAAGATGATGATGGAGAAAGGATACATCCATGAAGGATCTCACAGTGGCTGGTACTCTGTCAGTGACGAGACCTTCTATCCTGAGACACAAATAGAAGAAGTTGTAGACGAGAATGGATCCAAAAAGATGGTTAGTTCCGAGTCGAGAAGCGAAGTTGTCTTCCAAGAGGAAGAAAACTACTTTTTCAAGTTATCGGACTTCCAGGATCAGCTTATATCTTTCCTTGAAAAGAATCCTAAGTTCATCTTGCCTGAACACAGATATACTCAGATCTTGAACATTCTCAAGGAAGCACCTTTACCTGACTTGTCTATTTCTAGACCTTCGTCACGGCTCAAGTGGAGTATTGAGGTTCCTAATGATCCTGATCAGAAGATCTACGTGTGGTTTGACGCTCTTCTCAATTATTTAACGGCCACGGGTTATCCCCAAACTTTCGCTGTCGAGAACAGCAGATTTATAACTCTTCCAGAAAACCCCTGGCCAGCTACTCATATCGTAGGCAAGGATATCATCAAGTTCCATACAATCTATTGGCCCATTTTTCTCCTTGCAGCGGGTGTAGAATTGCCGAAACAGGTAATCGTGCACGCGCACTGGTTGAGCGACGGGTTCAAGATGAGTAAAAGTTTGGGCAATGTTGTAGATCCATTTGATATTTTGGAGTACTATGGGGAGGACACTGTAAGATTCTTCTTAATGGAGAACTCCAATATCCAGGACGATTGTAAGTACCGTGAAGAGCTTCTTCATCAGACCAGAGAAGCCATTATTGGCAAGTATGCCAATTTGATGTCACGCTGTGGAAACAGCAAGTTCGATATTAGACAAAGTTTGGAAGACTGGGACAACGGCAAATTCAGCGATGTAGATTCTCTTATCAATGAAAAAGCATTGAATAAGGACCAAATTCAGAGCATACTTGAAGCCAGAGACAACTTGGTTATAAGCCTCAATAGTTTGTACGCTAATATGGATTCGAAACTTGCTGATTTTGATCACCTGCGAGCCATTCAGAACTGGTGGACTGCCGTGTACTATGGAAATCAGCTCTTCCAGTTATCCGAGCCTTGGCTCTATACAAAGCTCTTGAAAGATGCTGCGATTAGTGAAGCCGATAAGGAAAGCTACCGAATCATTCAAAATTACTTCGTGTTTTTGGCAGCCGAAACTGTGAGAATAACCTCTATTTTAATCACGCCTATTATCCCACGTTTGTCGGAGAAGATCTTAGACAGATTGGGTGTAGGTCATGGAGCCAGAAACTCTGAATATTGTGCTGTAGGTGCCGATTTGCAGTTTGGCGTGGGTGCAAATTCAAAACTGCACAGGTTGCCAATAGAGAAAGTAGCATTGAGAGGTGATTAGATGTATAAATATAGACTTGTAGATAGACATTGATGGATAAGAATAAACTGTACAATATATATGCTTTCTGTACTATTCGCCTACCACGAAAAGCGGAGATTGCTGATTTCTGACTAGCACGGTCAGGAAAAGCCTGTTTCGAGAAACAAAACGAACCATTGTGGCCCCTGAAGTGCTTTGAAGGTGATTAATTTAATCCTACAAAAAGCACACCACTGGAGTTCGTCTGTTTCTATCACGAATAAATGGGTGCAAAATCAATATTTCAAACTCTGTCGCAAAACGCAACCTATCTAATGCCGATATATCTTCCCCAACCATCATGCTAAACTTTTAATCCGACAACACAGTAAGATTTTCTCATGGTGGCAAGCAAGTCCAGCTTGTGTATATAGCCCATGAATGTTCCGGTTTCTATCTGAATCTTACTTGGATAAGTTATGCTAGCCAAGTCCCGGCTGATTGGGACTATGCTTAAGACTATGTCTTATGTATTGCGGTGTTGGTCTTATCTCAACTAGACCTATATGCCGTCTTTGCCTTCCGCCCAAAAACGAAGCCACCAATACACCACTCTGATAAAAATGACAAGTGCCTACGACGACTCTGAAATTTTTCACCTACCCATAATAAATGGCTGCAAATTTTGTTTGCAGATCGAAGAGAAATACGTCCGCATATATGGTCGCAAATTGCTCAGAGTGGAAATGGGCTACTGACTCGAAGCACAGGCTGACAGACAAAAAAATCGGCGATTTCTGTGACACAGCAGGACTCATCTGCCCTCCACAGTTCTCGTGACAACGTAGTATTGCTCAATTCGAGCCTTTACCAGTTGTTGAATTGACTCTTGAATTCTGGACAAACCATATTAGTTTCAAAATAGCGTGCGCACACCGCTTCTTGACAGTGGTTACGTAGCCCTTGTCTGCTTATGCACAGTATCCAAAATCCAGAAACTCAAAAAAGTAGGATTGGCAAATATTTGTTTTCTGGAAAGGTGTAGTTCTCCAAGTGAAATTGCAAATTGGGTGGGACTAAAACGAAACAGTCCTATTTAGCGAATTTTATCCCGCAACGATTACAGTAGTTTCGCCAATTTTTTCGAAGTGATTTTCAACCCGTGAGACAGTTTTGGCCCTTGAATATATCCAGAGAGCTCTCAGCCAAACCACCAGTTAGCTGACAAATCGATTTTCAGTTTGATTGCTTCGTTTTTTCTTTCACTGACCTGATTCTGCTATCTATTGCCATAATCTTCAAATACTTTTCATAATGGGAAGCAGGCTGAGAAGAAGAATCGTTGATGACGAAGATGAATTGGATTTGGACGTAGACATGAATTCAGATTTAGATATCGGCCTGAGGAGACGCTCTCGTGCTGTTCGTTCTTATAAAGAAGAGGCTGGAGACGATTATGATGAAAACAGTGAAATTGAAGATAATCATGAAGAAGCCGGCGAAGGCCACGTAATTATAGATGAAGCACCAGTTGAAGAAGAGGTTGTAGAAGTCGGCATTGAACCAGAAGAATCTATAAATGTTGCGAAGTTGAAGAATGAAGATAATGAAGATGACGATTTTGATGAAGAGGAGGTTTCTCTGGAAGAAAAGGATGAAGATGGAGACGACTATGTGGAAGGAGACGATGATGACGAGGACGACTTTCCCAGTTCCCGTAGAAAACGTAACCGTAAAAAGACACTGGTGAAGAAGTTAGACCTGGAAGACGAAGATTTTCAGGATGATGACATCGTCAGCGAAGAAGATGACTTTGTAGAGAAGTTGCAGCGCAAGCAGTTTATTGCTAGTGATGAAGAAACCATGTCTGGCGAAGACTATGGCTACGGTGATGCGCCTCCACGTAAGAAGAAAAGAAAGTCTAGATCTAGATCTAGATCTATAGAACCGGCTCGTGGTCGAGTCACGAGATCTGGCAAGATGATTGAAGAAGTAAATGTAGTTGCTGACGAAACCAGAGACAGTGACGAAGACGATATCCAGAAAGAGATTGCTGATTTGTACGATTCCTCGCCAATAACGACTCCAGTAAAACACAAATTGCGAGACAGAGTCAACAAAGTAGACTACACAATTCCACCTCCTTTAACTAACGAGTTACAGCTCGATTCCATGCGTACTGGAACTCCTCCGTATTCTGCTGGGGGATACCGTGGAAGGGGACGAAGACCTGCTCCTAGCAAAAACGAATATAGAAAGATACTCTTTCCCACTGCAGGACCTTTTGGAGGAAGCGATGTGATCTCGGTTTTTGGAACCAACATTCCCCCTGGTGGTATACCTGTTCCTGGCCTAATCGGCAATAATGCCAACTTGACTGCTATTGGCCAAAATTTGGACGATTCCGACTCCTCAGATGAAGAAATATCACCTATAAATGGTGAAGCTACTGTCTCCAAAAAGCCTGTGTTGTCAGCTCTTGGTAGCAACAGTAATAATGCCAGATTGATCACTGGAGGCACGGATCCAAAAGACAAGAAGAAAAACAATCTCAGCGATACTGATCCGCTAGGCATCGACATGAATATTGACTTCTCCGTTGTCGGCGGTTTGGACAACTACATCAACCAACTCAAAGAAATGGTTGCCTTACCGTTATTGTATCCTGAGTTGTACCAAAACTTCGGTATTACACCTCCAAGAGGTGTTTTATTCCATGGGCCCCCTGGTACTGGTAAGACCTTGATGGCAAGAGCTTTGGCTGCTAGTTGCTCTACAGCTGAGAGAAAAATAACATTCTTCATGAGAAAGGGAGCTGATTGTTTGAGCAAATGGGTTGGAGAAGCTGAGAGACAGTTGAGGCTTCTCTTTGAAGAAGCGAAGAACCAACAGCCTTCGATCATTTTCTTTGATGAAATCGATGGTTTGGCTCCGGTTAGATCTTCCAAACAAGAACAAATCCACGCCAGTATCGTTTCCACCTTGTTGGCATTGATGGATGGTATGGATAACAGGGGCCAAGTTATTGTGATTGGCGCTACCAATAGACCTGATTCCATCGATCCAGCTTTGAGACGACCTGGTAGATTTGATAGAGAATTCTACTTTCCTTTACCTGACATCAATTCCAGAAAGGATATACTCAAGATACACACCAGAAAATGGACACCTCCACTTGCCGACCTGTTTGTAGAAAAGATTGCTGAGTTGACTAAGGGGTACGGTGGTGCTGATTTACGAGCTCTTTGTACGGAAGCTGCTTTGCACAGTATCCAAAGAAAATATCCACAAATCTATCAGACAAATGAAAAGCTCGAAGTGCATCCATCTAAAGTTAAAGTTATAGCCAAAGACTTCATGAAGTCCCTTGAGAAAATCGTCCCTTCAAGTGCCAGGTCTACTTCTACGGGTTCAGCACCTTTGCCAGACCATTTGAAGTCGCTATTACAAGATACTTTAACTGAAGTGACGTCTAAATTGAATGACTTACTTCCAAATTCTGTAGGATTGCCTGGAAAGAAGAAGTTGACTGCTTTGGATGAGGCTCTTTACTTGGATCCTTCTACTGGAGATGACGATGGAGGCTTTGCCAGACAGCAGCTATTGAAAAACTTGGAGAAGTCTCGTGTTTGCAAACCTCATTTGATGATTTCCGGAGAAGCAGGTAATGGCCAGCAGTATTTGAGTGCTGCTGTGTTAAATTATTTGGAAGGCTTTCAAGTCCAGTCGTTGGATATGGGGACAGTGTTTGGTGAAGCAACTAGAACACCTGAACTGAGTGTAGTACAAGCATTTGTAGAAGCCAGAAGACACCAGCCGTCGATTTTATTTATTCCTAATATTGATATTTGGTTCCAGGTGGTTCCTCAATCAGCCAAGGCTACCTTGACGAGTTTGTTGAGAAATCTCAAGAGCGACGAAAAGGTCCTTCTTCTTGGAATAGCAGAATCACCAGTAGAAGAACTTGATCCTGAAGTCCAGATTCTATTTGGCTTGGACAACGATGCCAATAATGTGAGGTTGCACAATCCCTCAAGGGAACAGAGACGCCATTATTTCAGCACATTGTTCAAGACAATCCGGATGAGGCCATATGAATTCATCAACGATTTGGAAAATAGACCCAAGAGGAAGTTGAAGAAACTCAAGGTTATAAAGGGTGCGTCCGGAGGGTCTGACTTGATCACCGACAAGAAGAAATTAAAGGAGTTAGAGTACAACGACACCAAGTTGAAGAATGTGTTGAAGTTAAAGTTTGCAGGTTTGATGGACTTATTCAAGAATCGTTACAAGCGTTTTAAGAAGCCTATCATTGATGAAAATTATCTCATCCATATCTTTGATCCTGCAATTTTAGAGAATCCACTCTTACAGTATGAAGTTGCTTATGTCAAGTCAGATGACCCTGCTCATGAGAACATGATCAAAGAGCTTGCTACTGGTAGATACTACTACAATATGGACTTGGACATTATCGAAGAAAGGATGTGGAATGGCTACTACAGTGAGCCTAAGCAATTCTTGAAAGATATCAAGATGATTGTCAAGGATTGCGTAACTTCGGGTGATAGGGAGAGAATCTTGAAAGCCAACGAGATGTTGACCAATGCTCAGTTTGGCATAGATGACTTTTCGACCCCTGAGTTACTTAAAGCTTGCAGAGAATTGAGGGCAAGAGAAATCAAGAAACATGAGAAATTGTTGGAAGAAAACAGAATATTGACAGAACAACTTAAGAAACAACAATCTCTAAGTTCCATTGCAATCACCAATGCACCATTAGAACTTCTTGGAGGAGAACTTAATGGGCTGTCCAACGGGACAACTGAGATTGTGGAGCATGTAGCTGAAAATAGCAACATAACCGGTCAGGCAGTCGTTCTTGAGGAGCTTGTAAAAGAAGCTCCTTTGAATGTAGAAGTTTCTGCTGAAGGAAAGAAGGGAGAGGATATTCAAATAGCAGAGCCAATTGAAGAAGACCCTGGAATCAAAACATCCGAACTACTTGCTGAATCTGTAAAACTGGCTGATGCTGTTTCTTCAGAAGCTGCAAAACCAGAATTTGCAACTGATGTAGAGTCTGGAGCCGGGAACACTGTGGAACCAGAAGTCGAATCAGCTATCGTAGCCAATGGCAATGTAAGTGAATCCGAGTCAGAGGCAGAAGAGGAAGAAGCTCAAAAAGATTTAACTAGAGAATTGGTTCTTGATGAGAGCTCTCTCTCCAGATTAGAAGAAGACCTCTTAGCAAAGTCTGAAGGTTTAAATATTGAGAGATTGGAAATTATTACAGCCAAGTTGATGGAAATCATCTGGAAACATCGTGCTCAATGGGACAAGAGCTCTGCTATCAACGACTTATTGCTGGCATTGTAATAGTTCAAACAATTAATAGATGTATATTAACAGTATTGTAGTATTAATAATAGTAACGTTGTAAACAGTATCAAAAGTAGAGAACTTTTATGCGAAGTAAATAGTATAGTACAATCAGAAGGGATTCCAAAATAAAAGATCATAAAAGAAGTCAGGTATTGAAGTAGTAATCAACGTCTTGCAAAACATTTAAAGTGATATTCAGATTTCAGACTAATTTTTTATAATTCTCGTTGATCAGTTTATTACAAGTATCATGAAATTTGCAGTAAAAGAATACTACGATATTTTCATTGATCTTTTTCTCCTCGTCCCATATTAAATCAAGGTCTAATCCTCAGCACTTCCATCTCTGGGTCTGTATATCACATCTTGGGCTTCCAAGTCACTGATGATGTGAGGAGGTAACTTTCCATTCACCTTGACTGCATAAAGACCAGGGTTAAACGAGTCGATACGTAACCATCTGGCTACCCAAGAGTTTCTGTTGTCCTGGCCCAAGGCAACCAACCCTTCAAAAGAAGGAGATGTGCAATCCTGAACTTGTCCTTCTTCGTTATCTTGAAAATGCAAAAGTGATTCACAGTTGGGACAGCCGTAGTCGACGAACCTCTTCATGGGCTGGACGATCCCACAGAGCATACACGCTCTTTCTGATCTGCTGGACATCGAAGGTATGGACAAAACAGAGAATAGAGAATTACTGAAAAAGGTTCGGGTTGAAATTCATACATTATGGAGAAAGTGAAAAATCGTGTGCAAGGAGTCACATGACTTAATAATCAATCCAGGTTTTTCGTATATTTGTTTCATTTATAGAAGTTCTTTCTCTTTGGTTGTTTCACCAGTTTATTTCTTGTCTCAGCTTGTATATATGTTGTATTTGAGAGGAGCATCCGGGCGAATACCACGAGGCTCCGTGGGAGTCAGCTATTTTCCGTCGCGTCGTCCTTTTTCTACTGGAGATTTGCATCAGATTGTCTCACAAATGACAGAGTCTCTCCAGGCTGTACACACCTTCACAGGTTTGCCATGGTGGGCTTTGATTCCATTGACGACTGTCACATTAAGAAGTGTTTGGACATTACCGTTGGCAGTTTTGCAAAGAAAACGAATTCAAAAACAGTCTGAACTTAGACCCATTGTCTCAGCCATGAGCCCAGTACTTAAACTAAATCTCGCTAAGAAGGTTCAGGCCGCGAAACGAAAGGCTCAAAAGTCACTTGAGGCTAGCAGATTAAATGGTTCCAGTTCCGACTCAACCGAGACTTTCGCAGCTCTTCAATCTCCCTTAGCATCTATGAAATACGAAGAAGTGCTTGTCTTATCGACAAAGGAGACTAGAAAGCGGCAAAAGGCTCTCTTTAAAAAGAACAATGTCCAGCTCTGGAAGAACATGATTTTACCAGCATTCCAGGTTCCGTTATGGGTGAGTATGTCGCTTACTATGAGAGATCTCAGTGGATGGACTTCCTGGGATAGTCTAGCCAATAAGCCTTTGGATGAAGCTCTTTATTCCGAGGGCTTGTTCTGGTTTGCTGATTTGACCAGTTTTGATCAATTACACGTTTTTCCTCTTCTTGTGGGTATAACTGCTCTCTGCAATGTGGAGTGGACATTCAAGACATTGGAGTTGCTGAGATTGACTATGAAGAAAAGACTTCGTCCGACGTTAACCGATGCCATATCCAATTTACTGAGAATGACAGTTGTGTTCATGATGGCCATCTCTCTAAATGCTCCACTGGCTTTGACATTGTACTGGTTGAGTTCCCAAATGTACTCGTTAGTCCAGAACGTCATCTTGGATCTCACATTACCTATCAGCTTTACTCCAAGAAAAAGATTCAACTATAAGGAAAGCAAGCTGGCCAACGCTAGGCCCGTTATCAACACCCATCTGTAAATATGTGCATAATATATATAATGAGTCATGTATGAGAAGATAGACTTCTAGTGATTTAGTATATCAGTATTGTATGTAGACATACGAGTCCCAGAATTTTTCAATAGCCGCGACTAACCGATCCAAATTCCATATTTGCTTTTAGAAGTCTCCTATATTGTTTACAACAGCATCACTAAGGATCAGATCTGCATGCCTACGTCTATCAGCGTTCTCCAGGAGGCTGCTTCACAGCTTTATCATTCTATTATCACAGAATTGTCTAGCCAATCGACAAAAAAGTACAGAAATGATAAGCTCTCCTTCTCAGATCTCACTGCATGGAGAAATGAAGAATTACCCCAGAAATTGAAGCTGTTATATGATGACAAGAAGGAAGTTTATCTTACAAAGGAAGAGCTCAAACTTCTTCTTGACTGGAAACTAGCCAACGGAAAGTTTCGTCCAACGTTGCCTAAGCTAATCGATTCCAACGATGCGAAAGAAGTAGAATTAATCACCAAAGAAGGTCTTAGTATGCTTGTCGATTTCGTTGCTGATAAAGATGTAAGTTTCTGGAAAGAAGTTGATGAACAAGATTTGCAGAATTATACTGCTGTTGTGAAGAAATCACTCAAGAAGCTATGTGAATTGAGAGGTGTGGGCCCTGCAACTGGAAGTCTCATATTGTCTTTAGTTACGAAGATTGCTCCCCACTTCACTCCTCCGTTCTTTAGTGATGAGAGTTTTCTCTACTACGTAGTTGATTCCATTCGTCCAGGTACTAAAATCAAATATAACGTCAAAGAGTACTTTGAAGAGCTCTTACCAGTGTATTTTGGGATTGTTTCTTTACACCCAGAACTCACGTTCGACACGCTTGAAAAGGGTGCTTGGTCGTTGAAATCGTATGCTCTTCTAAGATTAGATAAACTAATCAATGTCAAAATTCCATTTGAACCTACAGAAGATGATCTCCAGAAATTTAGTGAGGGAAGTACGGGTGCGTTGAAGAAAGAGCCAAAGAGAGAGCCAAAGGAAATAGCGGCCATTAAGAGAACGGTTGAAGCTGAACCAAAACCACCTACAAAGAGAACAAAGAGGTCAACTAAATAATGTAAATATTTTTACATATATTCATTCTCATATTCTCATATATTCGTATTCCTTGTATATATCATAAATCCATGTGATCTCTCTCGAAGTTCACCAAGGAGAACTTATCATCGTGGTGCTGAAGACTCAATGCGTTGATATTCTTATTGACGTTGTCAAATATGCTCTCCAAATTCGAAACTTGATTAAAGCCCAAGCTCTGTAAGATCATTCTATTGATTTCAGCTAGAAGCTCTGTCTGAAGCTTGGTATACTTGTCAAACATCGGCATCAATTTAGGAAAGCTTTCTAAACCTTTTCTGTCATTAACTAAGAATATTGCTGAAAGCTGGTCGATTTCTTCCAATTTTTGGGAGTTAAGATGATATGCGTCTTGTAATTCGTTGCGGAAAGACAACGCCTGTTCGTAAAGTTCTCTTTCAGCAAGATCATCCTTAACCTGTAACTCGAAATCAAACTCGTACTCATGAACTTTGAATTTGTGCTCAAGGTAATTCTTGAGCAAGTAGATGAACTTCAACAAATTGATTTTAAAAATTAACTGGCTTCCACTGAAAGAAGAAAATACTTTGGCATAATTGATAGAGAGAAATTTCAAAAGTAAATCAAACTCGTTCTTCAAAAGGTAATTCTTCACCGTCTGTCTATGTATAGCTTGAGATTTGTTCAAGATTACTGAATCGTCAATTGGGGACTCCTTTGAGGGATCAATTTCTTGTGACAAGTTCCTGAGGTCTGCGTTGAACGACTTGAAGGTATCTAAGTAACCTTCGTGGTTGAGATAGCCCTTGATGAGCTTGTTCAACATCCCGCAATCATCATTGACGTTCAAGATACACTGTTCAATTGTTGCCGCTGATTCTGTGGCCGGCACTTTGTTGCTCTGGATCTTGTCCAAAAGCGACAAGTACAAGAATTTCTGATTCTCTAGCTTGAAGTTCTTGACATAGTTGGCGATGTTGAACTTGAACTCTTTGAATCCAAAGTTAGTTCTGACCTGTAGTGTAGACGGCTCCTTTGCTTCCTGAGGATCTATATCGTTCAAGCCAAAACCAATCATCGGATAGACTGAATTATCCATCTTAGACTTGTCAAAGCCATCATTGAACAAGTTGTCTTTCAAAGGACTACTAGAAGCTAACTCCTCTTCGGTGATAACTCGTACCAAAACGCCGTTCAACGTGATGAAAAGCGACTTATCAATAAAGTTAATACCACAGCCTACAGAATCGGTCTTGTAAAGTCTCTTGCTTGGAGTCTCCAGCACGAGTCTGGTTTTGAACGGAATGCCAATGTCAATCCGCCCAGTGTCGTTCTGGTTGGGATTGCTTCTGTTCAAAATGGTGGATCTTCTGTTCATGTTTAAGATGGCTGTTCTTTGTAACGACTCCGAGCTCTTGACAGAGTTGTAGAAGGCCAGGTCCTCGAAGCTCACAGCATAGCTTCCCTTGAAGTCCCCGGGCTTATGGCCCAACAAATCTTCTATATCCTCAGAAACCAGTTCGTTGATTAGATTGTTCTCCTTGGAGAAGATGTCAGTCTTGATTTGCTCCAAGTTTACAAGCTCCAGAGTTGCCTGGTTCAGGATATTGTTATTGGGTGTAGCTTCCAAGGTGATGTACTTCTTTGTGAAACCAGCACAGAGATATAACGATGAGTCCAGGCTGACAGACTGATCCTTCATTGCTAGAATCGGTCTGAATCCGCTAGCTTCGGTGGCCTCTTGTTCTACTTCAATTTCGTAGTAGAATATTCCCGTTGAGGGTCTTACTGGTTTGTCGGAAATAAAGTTGCAGAACTTACTACGCACCTTCATATCTTCTCGAAGACTGCTGAACTTACTAAGATGTCCAGAAGTCGACAATTTCACTACTGAATTGCCCAGACTATTGTCAATCTCCAATCCTAGACCTTCCAAAAACTCAAGATACACATTGGGCACAAAGGGTACCCACGAAATCGGCAATGGATACTCAAAAAACCGAGCATTATCTAAGCGTACAAAACTGGATGGAAATTTGTACTTGTGACTGGCATTCTTCTTGGTTGCCAACAAGAGCTCCTTTAGGGAATGCTGTTGGTATTTCTTGTACTGTGGAGGAAAGTCGTGACACAACCCTGCAAAATTCACCTCGCCTATTTTCGACAGCGAAAACATTGACAGTTGTGTCTTCGTGGTACCAGGTGTATCAACTATTACAGCATCCTGTTCAGTGCCATTACTCACAGTATTTTCTCCTTCCTCCTGAAGCAACCGATGCTTGAACACAAGAAACTGCTCATATAAGTATCCAGTATCGTGACTTACAAACTCCATCGGATTATCTCCCAAAGCACCGATGACTGCTAACTTGTACAAAACCTTCTCTCTGATAATCTCGTTCAAGTATGGATCATCAGAAAACCTTTGGTGACCTTCTGGCTTGGACTTTTCACTGTGGAAGTTTTCAGAATCAGTCAGAATCACATTCAACAGACTCAACTGAGAATCACGTTTTGCAAGGTCGTGCTGAAGCTTACTGCCAATGCATGTGTTGAGAAGATACGGCGGAATAACATATATTAAGCTGGAACTGTTCATCGTATCCGAATAGCCAAAAAGAACGACAACTCAGCTACTGATGTTAGATAAGATTTTCAGATTAATATGTGGGGGCATGTGTCACGTGTAATTCATTTGATTTTCTACAAACTTGAAAAATTGACAAATTCTATCAATTATTACCTAAAATCAATGAATCCCATTGATACTTTCTCTTAGGCTATATATATCAGATGCACTTCTCTCTCTTCTTCATATTATCCATATTTACTGCTTCCCTGTTGTCCACTTGCTGGTTCTATGTATATTCCTGTATATAAAGTAATACATATCAGGAAAATTCCAGAGATGCTTTCCAGACTTTTGAATTACTTTTCACTATTTTGCACCCAATGACGGATTATCTTGTAGGGCAAGTTCAGAAACATTTACCTAATATTCCTGTAGAGGTTGTTTCGCAAGGAGCGGAAGCTCTTGTGTTTAAAGTTTCGGTTCATCCGTATTTACCGAATAGCATCACTCCGTACTTGGACAATCATGAAGAGTATATCATCAAATTCAGACCTCCCAAACCTTATAGACATCCCAAGATTGATGCAAGTATCACTAAGGCCCGAACAGTGGGCGAGGTAAAATTTATGAGCAAGTTGGCAAGAATTGGCATTCGAGCTCCTTCTCTAATTCTGGCTGATTTCAACAACGGAATAATATGGATGGAATGTTTGGGCCAGAACTTGCCCAATGGAGAAGTCTCGAGCTTCAAGAATTGGCTCTGGTATTTGGAACTTAACGAATCATCAGATAAATGTGTCAGCGATGAAGTGCGGGTTGTTTGTAACAAAGTAGGCGCACTTATTGGTAGATTGCATTTAAATGATATGATTCATGGAGATTTGACTTCTTCCAATATTATCTTAGAGAGTTTCGAGCCTGCTCTCATAGATTTTGGATTGTCTTCGTATTCTGGACTAGCCGAAGATAAGGCTGTGGATTTATATGTCATGGAGCGAGCCATTCTCAGTACTCATTCCGTTTACTCTGATAAGTACAACGCTTGGTTGCTTGAGGGATACGAACAAATACATCAAACAGAGTTTGGCAAGCAAGGCAAAAAGAAGCATATGGAAACGATACGGAAGTTAGAAGATGTCAGATTGAGAGGCAGGAAAAGAAGTATGTTGGGATAAGAGAATAACATAATTAAATATCGTTGTCTTTACCAAATTTGATTGATTTCAATTAGACAATGAGAATAATAGAATATTTTAGCATAATTTGTATTTCTATAAAGTCCTTTAAAATGTTATCAGCTCTATGCTTGGTCTGTCGAAGATCAAGTCAAAGCACTTGTAGCCCTTGTCGCCCAAATTGAATGTATGTTTGTCCACATACTCTTTTTCCCATCCAAAGTTCAAAACTTTCAAGATATTCTTGCCCACATTTGAAGCTAGAACGTTTGAGATTTCTATTAGCTTCCTACTTAAAACGGCTCTCTGATGATTCGTAGTGGTTGAGACTCCAGCAATGAATAAGCTTAGCGTTATCAAACACGACGAGTGATTCTCCAACGGGATATGTTCATCCAACTCTTCAAGGATGCGATTTGTACATGTTTGTATGATGGTCAAAAATGATGGAATCGTCGGGTTAATTAATTTCTCTATAAGAATCTTACATGCGTTGATAGTCATGATAGACACCGCCAAGTTGCTCCGAAGTGCTTTATATGACTTGATGTTCTTGATCTTGAGTCTATTCAAGTCTTCTTTAGTGGCTTCATTTTTCTTCTCTATTGTCTCTATATCATTTCTGAGAGGGAGAACAAGTTTCCAGAATCGTTCGTCATTTATGTGAAATTCAAGTAGTTTCTCAGTATCAATTTCATCATCTTCGTGATTAAAGTGCAATCGGAGCAACCACAGAAGCTTCGAGATCACTTCAAAGCTGTCAAGAGCAGAGCCCAAAACAGGATTGTTCATCCATTTGATATCTACGTTTCTGTAGATGGGATATTGTAGCCATTGCCTTACTGGTTCAAAGAACTCGAAAGGAGACGGCAATGTCACCAAGTCTTTCGTTGAGCAGGAAAGTAAAGCAGCCGAATAGTTGAACACAAAGCTGTCCATAAAAGACCTTTCGTTCGGAGTAACTTTCGTAGCCAATGTGACTGTTTCATCTTTGGAGAACGAGTCTTCTTCTTTTATCGTTTCCCGTTTCTTTAAATCTCTTCTCTTGATCAAATTGTACACAAATATCAAATGCTGAGCGCATCTGGATCCATTTAGACCGAACGAGCGGTCGCGAAGACAGAGGGCCAAACAGGCAGCGAAGAGCCAGTCACTGTCGAGGTCAATCAGTTTAGTAGCTACGGCTCTGCTCAATGAACTTACTGCTTGCGAATACTTAGCCTCGGCCAATTGGGTATACTGCTCAGCCCAATTGGCTGGATCTTGGTCGTTGAGACCATGCAAATATGCTAGATATGATGCCCCACAGCAGAGATAGATATCAGTCAAGATTTCAGACTGTGAAGCAAGTTGTACCCATACGTGTTCAGGTGAAAGCAAAGGATGTGCATGGGGTAGCGAGATGGACGGCATGAAATTGTGTACGAAATGATGGTAGAGCTCCGCATCCTGACATGCCAACTGGATGTTGGGGATGTACTTCGAGTTGCCGAGTAAAAACACTTCATCTAGAGGGTTCAATAAAGCCATAGAATCTGACAACTTTGGCAGTTCACAAGAGACAGAACTTAAATCTGGAGAAGACGGAGCTTCAGAGTCCAGGATTTCTTGTGAGGGAGATGTGATCTCGTAGATCTTGGCTTTTTCCTTTATCTTTCTTTTCTTGTTGGAAGTAGTCGGCTTAGAACTAAGAAGTTTTAAGGAAGACTCTAATAGTTCATTTGACGAAGGTACAGGTGAAGACGTCGTGGAAGAAGAATCAGAAGTGAATTCAGATACACTTCTCTCCATTTTATGTCTATTCTTGCTTAGTGAAGTTCGTTGCGAAGTTACTGTTGGATTTAGCACAATCACATTGAAGAGCCGACTATCAGCGTCTGACAGGACCAGGCTCTTCCGCTTACGGAGACGCCGCTTTGGAATCTCGTCGTAAATCTCTTCAACCAAGTCAAACCCCACAGGTAGAGGTTCGTTGTGGCCAGTAGGATAGATGCACTTGAACCTATTTCTCATACAAGCATGACAGAACGGTTGTGATTCGTCACACTTCTTCTTTCTCTTTCGACAGCAGAAACAACCAGTGCGAACCCGACTTCGTCTTCTGGGCTCGTCCGTCAGTCTTATCTCTGGTGAAGGTGAAGACATGGTATAATCAAAATCAAACAAGACGAGAAACTTGAGCTAAAAGCAAATATGGAAATCTTGTCAGGATACTGCTTTTTGTTTATGAACAAGAAGGGTGAAATCTCAATATTGAGCACTTCAAACTGAAGGAAATTGTGAAATCAATATGGCATGGAACGATAAATGAACCAATATAGATTCTACTATATCAGGTTTCAGGTGTCTTCTATGCTTGCAATTTTGGTGGTGTTCTTAAGAGCGAACTCTCTATTTTTTACAATAATACGACCAGTTTCTTGGTATCTCTCGTAATCCAAATATGACACAACCAAAGTGGTTTAATAAATGTCGAAGCTTAGTCAACTTCAATATATGTGGGGACAATAAACTATAAGTCTGGAGTTTAGCACCCACAGATCTTACAGAATCTCGGCTATTGGAGAGAGGGCAGATAAAGAAAGGACGACTGACTCCAGGATTTGCGATTGAATTCTATCTGTCACAAAACCTCTAGATATTATTGAAGAACGCTGTTTCCAGTTCTTGTGTCCAATTTCTTCAGCGACGTCTACTGATAAAGTACATTTTTTGTGAATTGTTGGATTATCGAGGATTTATCAATGGCGCAACTAAAGGCCCGATCGGGAAATTCTATCCTGACCTCGCAAAATTTTTGACATGCGATCAGCTACTAATTTTTCACTATGATAGTGAAATCTGGGGTTTTATTGATTTTAACCGTTACTCCTTTCAGAAAGCGGTACAGTCTTACAAAATCCTAGATGTACAGATCCAGCCTCGGCCACTGCGCAAGGAATGTCCGCTGTGACACCTTGTTTAAATCCAATTTACGCTTACTCCTGAATTATTTGAAAAATTCACAAATCTACATCCATGACAATAAACTCGATGCCACAACCCCATATACATTCTCGTTATCTAATGATCCCAAGGCATTGCCCATAGGTTATGGCAAGGTTCTGCAAAATGTCACACCAGAGACCTTTTTTCCCAACCCCCAGTTCTTAGAAGTGGTTCAATCTGTGATAAAAGACAAAGTCCATGAAGACTTCAGTTTTATAATGGAGGCTGGAATGAACGCTTCTACTTTCATGCCTATCTACGACTTCAGAGAAATCCCGAGGTATGCTCGAATCCCTGAGATGGAAAACGTGTTTGGCTATATCCAGGTGGATGACCTGGGGAAGATGATACCTGGGGGGTATGAGAGCAACAATTTGTACAGATTATGTAATGGCACACTGGGATTGGTTAAATTGAGCGACTTCTTGTATGAGGAGATCCAGAAAGAATGCGAGGCAAGGGGTGAAGCCTGAGATATGTGTACTTTTTTATCGAATTGTAAATATTGTGAAGCTTGTAAATAGGTAGCGAATTATACACCCAATGTACATCTAGACTTAGGACTCAGGTGCTATGCATTTTAACAAAATTTATTGAGTTTTTTGATTCTAGCCAAGGGTCAGGTATTAATTGAAACTTTGCTTAATTACCAGCTCAATTCTTACGGACCCCTTCACACACCGCTTCCCCAGAGGTTGTAAAATCCGAACACAGTCTCGCCATAATTGAGTCTCATTTACGAGGACATTTCTCGAAATTTTGCAAGTTCCACACTCGTGGAATTTTGTTCCTACATTACTGAAATAAAAATTATTGCGTTACATATTAACATGACTAAAGGAATTATTGTGAATTGTCAAGAGTTCAAGTGTGTACATCTGGAGAACTAATTATTCTGTTGAAGATTAATTAAGAATCAGTTGAAGAATCAAAATCAAAATTTTCTATACTTATTGCCATGATGCTTCGTCGTTTGCACTAAATACTGAATAATTATTCACGTTTCGGTTCTTGATAAGGCATCTGTTCTCATATGTATCAAATGCTGACACTGCCAAGTTCTGTGCAAATATTGGAGGACTTGTGGTTTAGATCCAATGTAGAAGCTTAAATCTTTCGAAATTCTTCAACACTCGGCAAAATTAACCAGTGTAAGCTGATATATATAAGCATAAGCATTCTTATCCTGACTAGCCAGAGGTCCTGTTAAGATGCAAAAAAAACATGATTCTGCCCAGGATCGAACTGGGGACGTTCTGCGTGTTAAGCAGATGCCATAACCAACTAGACCACAGAACCACTTCATGTTTCTTCGGTGTACAACTAATATACATGAAAACATTTTTTGTTAATATGCATACAGCAATCGAGAATCCAAAGAAGACAGAGGAATTCGGCAGTATCCTCCTTGGCCACCATGACCACGATGGTGATCCGGAGGCTCTAGAAGATAGTATGATGTGCCTCAATTCAATTGAAAGATGGAAATACTTTCACCTTACATACTAAGACTGTCGGGCCAGCCGCAAGTTCAGGAATTTGTTAGGACCCGAAGATATGCATTTAGACTTAAACAATACTATTGCTACGTTTGAACATCCCGTGGCTGCTTTCGTATCTATAAATCTATACTTACTTACTGTTTATTTATTTCAGGTACAACGGCAGAACCGTGACAACAGGGCCTCGTTCTCTCTGAAAACCCTTTCATCTTGGGTATCGGTTCTGAAGTCTAGACGTCTTATTTAGATGTTTTACAAGTTCGGTAGCTGATACCATTGTGAAGTCTTCTATAGCTTTCTAAGGATATCACATAGATCTTAGGAAACATGCCATTTCGTAAATGAGCACAGATTATCGGAGTTATTGCCATTGGATTTCTCCTGGCAATCTGAGCTATCTCTAAAATGCAACGATTTAGAGGAAAATTTATGTTCCATTAGAAGTCTGTTGGGTCTAATGCAGTACATGAAGTCCTATGAAAAAGAAGATAATATCAAATTGTTAACCCCTCTTGAGAAAAAGTGTAATTCATTTCTCAAGTATGAATTAGGCTCTAGCCAAATGATGGAGCTAGATGTATACGATACTCATTAAGAACGTTTATTGTTTCTTGTCTCCTTCTTTGTCTATCATAGTTTGGTTTACGCTCATTAAATCCAAATTTTTCAACATATTTGGCCAGATAACATACAAATAATAAAAAATCAATGTTGTTAGCTGAAATTGGCCTCACTATAGTAGGATATTTGAATACCAAATAATGTTAGAAAATCCAATTATCTTTACTTAATGATATAATAAGCTGTAGAAACTAACTATTTTGTTACATGGATCCTGATAATAACATCTAACTCACCTGTAATACGGAAATAATGTGCTATTCCTACAGTATTAAAGCTGTTGTTTTGTCTTGGCTACGATCTCTCAAGCTTAACAATCATAGTGATGTCTTTCAAACTAGGTAATACTGCAAAGTAATCATACAAATTTTCGCCAATCACTGAGCACAGTTCTCTGGTGAAATCCGCATAAGAAGCAAAATCTAGTTTTAGATGTTTGCATTACGTCACAGGTCATTGTCGTAGCACGATATGAATAGAATTGCGTAAATTCCTACGCCTTTAGATTGTAGTTGCCTCAGTATTTTATTTGATTCTATCCAAGTTCGATAACCTTAGTATTTACTCGCCAGAAAATATTGACAAACTAATTGAGTATATGGCTTAGTGAAGGGAATTCAATAATAAAAGTCATTCAATTCAATTCAGTACAGCCCAACGGCATTTTGACTGCTACTTACTGATAGCTGTATCTTCGAAATGATCCTTAAGGCTCAATCGTGGAATCTATAATATGTGATTGAGATTCTAAGCCTACTCGACAATGCAATATATTTCGTGATCTTCGTTTCGTATGCGGCTTGTCCTGTGCAATTTGCAGATTGTTCAAAAATAGAGTAGCCTAAATAGCAAAGGAAAGAATAGAGTGAAACACATGTAAACCGACTACTAGCCGAATGCAGCAATAAACCAGGATGGCAAGGGCCCATCAAGAATATCGACCAGTAGTGCCAGTTTGCTCTTCGAATAATAAGGAGACAACGTATGGGTCTACAATTGAGAAGTCCTCGTAATCATTATTTACGGGTCCTCCTCTGCATACAAAAGGATTATAGAATTCTGGAGCAATTTTTAATACCTACATGATACAAAAGTTAAAACATGATTATGGAGTGGCAGTTGGGGGGAGCTCTGCATATGATGGTTAGCATCATCTATAGATATATTAACATAATTGTTCCAGACGCAGGAGTTGAACAAAATATCGAGACACATAAACTGTTTGGGGTGGCCTTATTTTCTTATTTCTGCTTCCTTCCTTTTCCCCCTCAAATTCAATACGGTCTTTTCACCAAACCAGCTAATCATCCATGTGGCTAAAGTGACTCTTGCTTATTTCTGATTAGAATTATTTTCTTGGACATTTTTTTGTCACGGTATGAGTCGACTGCGGTGAAGATAGTTGACTATCATTGGAACGGCGGTTGTAACCTAGTACCAATCAATAGTTGAATATAAAATGCCACATACTTGTCCTACCAAATCAGTTCAGATTTTTAATTAACCATTAATTCTGTCCATCAAATACAAAATAAAATGAATACTTCAACTCAGAAAACAATCGTTTACATTCTTCGCGGAGCTCAATTGTTCTTCAGCATATTGATTCTAGGTTTAGCAGCCGGTTTGCTTGCCGATGTTGGCACGAACTGGGATAGAGTAACTTACTCCTTAGTCATTGCTATATTTACACTTATATATGCTGCTTTTATTGGTTTGATTATGCACGCTACCATGGCCCATACCATAATGCCTATCATTATTCTTATTATCGAGAGTTTGTTTACATTGTTCTGGTTAGTCGCCTTTGCTTTGGTGGCAGACACTTTTGGATCGTTAAGTTGCTTTTCAGTTACCTGGTGTAAGATCGGAAAAGCTCTTATTCCATTTACGTTGTTCAATTGGCTTTTGTTCACAGCTACTCTCATCTTATTTATTGTGTTCACAATTGTTCCATTGTGCAAGATCAACGGTGCTAATTCAATAACGAGACCAGCAACCCTAAGTTACGGTGCAGTGTTCCCAGCTAGTGTTCCAAAGGCTGAAAACAAAGAAGAATTACC
>JAJMAP010000084.1:0-43758 GCA_030572695.1 Scheffersomyces illinoinensis | reverse complement strand
TTAGATGGTGTAAGGAAACCAAACCTGCAATCCATGTGCTGCCGCCTGCATGCGCTTTGGCCACAGATTAGTCTTTTTTAGAAGCAAAATGACCCTGGCGCCAAAAGTCGCCAGCGGAAAGGAGAGATCTGGGTACGGGGTATTGTGGAAAACTTAGAAATCCCACTGGAAGCAGTGGTGAATGTATAGAGGGACAAGACATTGAGGGGGGGGCGTGTGGACGACTTGGACCTGGACCTTCTGGCTGGGGTGGTTCAGGGCAGGTGGATTTGTCGGACTGTCCCGATGGCTTTTTTGGATGAAAATGGAAGTTGAAATCTCAGGACTGGCGGATTTGGCCCATTTCCCACCATTAAGGCCGATATTTTCCTGCGGTGTTGATCTAAGGTGTTTCAAGGTATTTTACCTGGGTATTTTTGATTATTTTTCAGGGTTTTTTCCAGGTTGTACTTTCTTTTTTTTTTTTCCACAGGAGATGGTGCTGCCGACACGTAAGTCGCACGCGCAATTGGGGTTCCCACCACATGAATCGTGCGGTTAAATAGCCAGAGCTTGCGACACACGGAATGACAGCAAGGTGGAAGTGTGCTGGGTGTATGGAGATGAGGTCTGAAACAGAACGGCCAAGCAGGAAAAGCCAAGTTACCTGGCAAACAAAAAAAATTTGGGAAATTTTCTTGAAAGAAACACGGCCAAAGAATACACCCAATATTTTCATACTGGAAACGCTGTCTCCAGCCCACGACCAGAATGTCTAACGACAGAAATGGTGTCGTTCTCGCGGTTGCAGCAAGAATTATTGGTAGTATAGCGTAGCGGAAGTACTGGGGTCCCTTGTAGAACGACCACAAAATTTTAACCACCCGGTAGTAACATACTTGAGATTGTTCCGAGGTGTTCGTAAGAGATCTCCACGTATACCACTTTGGACGAATGGCTAGACCTTGACGGACCAGGGGCGATTGGACTGTAGTTTTGTTTCCTGGCCATTGCTAAATTTTGATTCCTCTTTCCACTTGTCTTCTTTTGTACTCTACCAGCTACCTTTACGTCTCCGTATCAATTGTCCCTAGCTGCCCGACCTAAATTTCAAAGTCCAGGCACCTATCCTGGATTCCCCTCCACGCACACACTAACGAGGCTTTTACTGCACAACGTCAAATCGCCAATCCTCACGGAGTGGGATTCCTTTTGTTTCTCGCTAATATTCGTCGAGCCCGTCGTCCTACACAGAGAAAAATTCACAGACTAGCCTGGTTGTTTTTAGAGTAGCCCAGTTTCGGATTGTCATTTCACGTCGCCTGGTCATAACATCTTTTTCTTTCCAGTTGAACAACACCAACTTTAGCCTCCGTTTCGTTCGTTGTCTTTATCTTTCTGTTGAGTCTCTTCAGCGACCATCTTTGCTACATTCTCCTTTTCGTTTTACCCCTGCGCCGCGCCCACCCTGGCTAGATATTGTCTTGTTAGGTTCGTGTCGTTTTTTTTTTCGTTTTTCATCACCTTCACCACGAGTTCATCCACAAACTATTTCCGCTGGCCCTTATACGTTTCACTCTTGGACTTAACCAGACTACCAAGATACCTTTCGTTTTCGTTAGCCTCATAACTGCTAAAGTTTAATTGCCAATACTCTATACGTGGTATCTCGCTACGCACCTCACTGTATACCCTCGCTATTAATAGCACGAGGTCCAAAACTATCAACACTGAAAGACTCGCCCTTAGGAGCCAGATAACTTTTCATCTTACATCTCTACGAGTACAACGACTGATTTCAGCTGATAGTACATAGTATCCGTTAACTTCACTTTCTGCTGTCACGATTTATCTACTACTGACACTAATCAGTTGTAACACTTGTTTCCACTACCACTACCACAATAGTAAACAGTGTACACTATTTGCAATAGTACTGCCGCTGTTTGTTCCACAGGCAATACTAATAGAATACTATAATACCGCTTTCTTCTATAGTAGTATTGACCAACAAAAGAGCAACTTCAATTCTTGTTAGATTTTAATAATTATCAGATCTATTAGCAATGTTCCCTCAGACAGTATACTACTCACGACCAATGGATCTGGTCCAGTACCAGAACAAACACTATCAGCACGTTCAGCTCCACCCCCACCAGGTTTTGAACCAGCAGCAACAACCGTCACAGACTCCATTAACACCTCTTGATCTTACCTACTCGCAGTCTATGCTTCCCTCTAATTTGTTGATGGGTTCACCCTACTTTGCCCTGCCAGCTTCTATGCATTTCCCCCCACAAGCACAACAACATGCAGTGTATCAGATGGTTCCTCCACTGCCAGTGATGGCATCCCCAAGACAGAATCACCGTGCCTTTAGTCACAGTAGCCATCACAGCAATAACCACAACCACAGCCACCATAGTCAACACGGCTCACCATACTTGACCCATCTCAATAACACAACTTCTTCAAACTCGTCCAACTCGTTATTGAATCATAATTTGGACCAGTTGAATCTTCTGAGAACAGTTATTCTCAAAAATCTTGATCCAAACTTGACTCTCAATGATCTCTTGAACGAAATCGAATATGGGCCCATCGAGTATTGTAAGATGTTCACGAAGGCTACATCGAAGTCGATACTTGCGCGAGACCCCAGTTATTCCAAAGAGGTCAAAGTCTGTTACATATCGTTCATCAACTCTAAGATATCAATCTTGTTCCATCTCCGGTATTTGAAGAATGCTTCCCAGATGTCAGCACTTAAGGCCAAGTTGAATGACTCGAAGCATTTACGTATTCAGCTCAACGATACGACCTCTGTGAGTCTGGTCGGCTCGACAACCAACGCATTAGTATCTACAGCAAACAACCAAGACTTCATCAAGTTGAAGACTTTGAACTACATCTTGGAGTTTAACGCTACACGTTGTTTGCTCATAAAGTTCACCATTAAGATAAAACCCGAGATTGCGGATGTGCCTGAGCAGCTGCGTATCGAACACATAAAGTTGTTTATAAATAACCAGTGCTTAAAGTTTGGAGATGTTGAGGACTTTGTAATCGACTTAAATACGCAGATAGAGGATAATTCACAGCTGGATAAGAAACCTGTGGTCACAGTGGATTCTGATGACTCTGAATCAGCCCCACTGCCTTTAAGGTCATCTGAAGCTGAAGAGGCTGCCAATGAAGAGGAAAAACCGGAAACTAAGGAACTCAATGCATCCAGAGAACAAACTGAAGATGACGAGGGTTCAACGAAACAAGCGACACCATCTGAATCTGATGTGCGTATTCCGGGGTCTGTAGTAGTTCATTTCACATCGATAGATGCTGCCATTAAGACATACGAAAGTTATTTGCGCCGTATCCAGCATGATATTCAAAGGTTGATCAACAACAAAGAAGGCACTACGAAGAAGAGAACTTCTCGTGATGTCAATGAAGTCAACCTTAGATACGACATCAAGTTCAGCAATGTCTCGTTTCACCAAGATAGATGTGATAGAACTCCAGTAGAACCTGCAAATAATCTTCAAAAGAAGAAGTCGAAGCCTTCTGTAGGTGGAGTAGGTGTGACCAAACTGCATATTCAACAGTTCACCAACATCCCTGAGGAGGATGTAGACCCTCTTGACACTGCAAGCGATATCTTAGCTGGAAGCGGTTCTGCTTCCAAATCTGATTGTACAGGACCAGCGCACCAGAACTTGATGGATTCTTTGAGTCCTACTTCTTCCCTTGTAGATGATCCTTCGTTATCGATCAGTTCCGGCGAATCTCCAATTCCTTTGAGCAAGCAACCAGTTGTAGGTCGCCGAGACGAAGTGGATGTAGCTGATGACGATGATCTGCTTGACCACGACGTGTTGAACAGCTCAAACTACTCCACTTCTGTCATGACTCAAAATAGTGGATACTCTCCTTACCCTAGATACCAGGCTCTTCAAACTTATTTTCCAGCCATGATGCCTATCATGCCTACAACCAGCCATCCTGGTATGTCCAATCCTGGCGGTCCCTCATCTAGTACTGCTACGGGTTCTAATTATCAAATGAACCCAGATCCGTTCAACGTTGGTAATAGAACTATCTATTTAGGCAACTTGCACCCTAACACTACCATTGAAGAAATCGCCAACAACGTCAGAGCAGGTGGTCTAGTTGAATCGATTAATTACCATCAGGAGAAGAAGGTTTGCTTCATCACCTTCGTGGACCCAGGGATTGCTCTCAAGTTCTACTTGAACCATCAGGTATTGCACCAGTTGATCATCCACGGTTATGATATTACTGTTGGTTGGGCTAAGCAACACAGTGGACCTGTAAGCAGAGAAGTGTCTCTTGCTGTTACTGCTGGTGCCTCGAGAAATGTCTACATTGGTATCAAGTTGATCAGAGAGCCTAATCCTGATGGTTCTACTCCAGTAAAACCTAGATTACCAGCTGAAGATGAGTTGCGTGAAGACTTTTCCAAGTTTGGAGAATTAGAACAAATCAATTTCTACCATAACAAGGACTGCGGTTTCTTGAACTTCCTTCACATAGTCGATGCTATCAAGTTAGTGGAAATATTTGAGAATGATGCCAAGATTGCCATTAGCAAACTTCGTAAGTTGCTCAGGCACGAGAAGGCAGAAGATGTTGATATCTTCTACAACAAGTACAAGCCATTCAAGATCAGTTTTGCTAAAGACAGATGCGGAAATCAGCCTAAGTTTAGCTTCAAGAAGAAGATGAGTGGAACAGGTTCTACTTACAAGCAATACCAGCAGAATAGGAATAAGCTGATCTCTAAGAATAAGAAGGACAGGTATGGTGATGTGGACTACGATAATGAAGACTATGACGAAGAAACCAGAATGAATGAAACTGATGCGTTCATGGCAGAAACGATCAGCGAAGAAGCTGCTATGGTCTTTGGAATAATCAGCAATTCGGAAAAGCAAGATAATGAAGAAGAAAATGCTGAAACCACTCAAGAACTTGAAAAAAATGGAGAGCTTGCAGTCGTTGAATCCAAGGACAGCAAAAATCCAGCAGTTGATAACATTTTGGGAATAAGTGAAGCAACCGATTCCGAAGATAATGGGGATGAAGAGTTTGACGAGGATGATGAAGAAGACGAAGATGATGTTTCCATTATTATTGGTTCAGATGAAACTACTTCTACTACTGCTCACAATAGCAATAAGGAGTACAAGAAGCGTACCAATCCAGCTAATGGAAATCATCAACAGAGCAACGGTCGATTCCAACAAAGAGTTTACCATACCAGGTATAACAATTCTGATTTGTCTATTCATATGAAAAAGTCGTCTAGAAACTCGTCCAATGTGTCTTTGAATTCTAACTACGGCAAGTACTCGCATCCTCCTTCGGTCCAACATCACCAGGGTTTCAAGTTTGCTTCATCTCCATATATGCAGCAGCAAATGTATTACTACCCTCAATCAGGTAGAAATGGCAGCGTCTCGGCAGTTAGACCAGCTCCAGTATATGCACAAAGCTACAATGGAAATTTCTATCCTGGCCAGGCTATTCCAGCACCTCCGCAACAGTTCTATCAACCAGCACCTCCACAGCGCTTCAATCAGGCATCGTCAGTTGCCCAACCATTGCACAAGGGAGGCATATATTCAACTTCAGGCTCGCAAGTAATGGCTCAGTATTTGGCCAAATCTCAGCATGACAATTTGATCTACGCAGCCAACATTCTTGCCAATGAAGTTGATGTCGATGACGACTCCGACTACGATCAGTTTGTTTACTCCAGCAGACACGCTAGTGTTAGTTCCAGCAAGTCGAAGAGATGATCACACTGTTTTTTTAGGAACTGCGATTTTCAAAAGAAGTTTGTGTTGCAAATGTATCCATATCAGAAGGTATTTGAGTTTTATAGAGGGTATTATTATTCTTATATTGTTATTATGATTACTACTTTTGTCAAATCCATGAATACTAGGGCAAGGTTCGACATGCTAATAAAAAAGGTCACTATTTTCAAGACAGTTTAGACCATCAAAAACAAAAAGTAATTACTTAATCTTTTTGGTATTATTGATCTACTTTTATATTTATATGATATTTATTTCAAACAGTAAACCAATTATATATGTATAATGTACACAAAAGCAGAGGTTTAATATAAAATTGTATTTACAGATTGAACTAATCATTCTATTAGAATGGTTAATAACTAATGCAAATGGTGCTATATGTTCACATCCATTGTAATGGAGGCATAAGTACCAAGTATCGAGCCCGCAATACCGATGGCAATACCCATCACCAAGAAGTATTGTTGAATCTTCAGTAATTCCTCCTTGAAGAAATGCAAGTAGAAAAGGAATGGTAAGACAAGACAGAGTGTGAAACAAATAGCCGCACCCACAAACGAGACCAACTTACCAAACGAATTAATGGTCAAGGAAACTGCAAGAAGAAACAGACAGTAGATAAATCTGCAAAGAATTCTTGTATAGAAGTGAGGATCATGTGGCTTTTCCACAACTCCTGACTTCTTTTGATGTTGAAGATGATGAGTATGCAAGCCCAAGATAGATTCATACACGGTGACAATAGGTTTGGTAATTAATGGTAATTTTGAAACCGGAATAAGTCCCATAAAGAAACATATCAAAGGATTTACCCATGTTGGGTAGTTAGGGTTCGACATGAGATTTTTAATGATGGAGTCTTCACACGTCAAACCGTACATTACAAAACCAATGACAGCAATAAAATAGTCAAAAGTGAATGTTATAGCAAACGAGACGTTACAGCAGTTTGAAAACTTCAGTGGATGTCTCATATCATTGTACAACTCCGGAAATACAGGATGACCACCCCATGGTGCCATGAAGATACCTAAAGAAAGGAAAACATGCTTAATATCCGATGGCCACAAGTTTGTAGGGGCTGGAACCAAAAGCGATCCAGGTTGAGAATCTACAAGAAACCCACAAAATACAATGACGATAATAATGCAAACAGTACAAAGAATACCAATCAAACTCAAAATAGAAAGGATGGCAAGCGGGAACAAAGACAAGAGAAAACCAGCAGCTACAATGGCAGATTTGAACACTGCCGGCTTAACTCCTGGAAGCAAAAGCAAAAAGGAATCTGTGAAAAGCAAAATTAATGAGAGAGACGCCATTAACAAATCTAACGAGAACAAGCCGGTCACAAAGAACAGGAAAGTAGGTCCACCATATAAATGAGAAATGTCTCCATAAGTACGCAACCCATGGTGCTTTCTTAGAATTCTTCCCAAGAATTTGGCAGTTGTAGCAGTTAATATGGAACTCACAGCCAACATAGCTGTTCCCAAAACCCAGCCTGTGAGTTTCATTCCAAATGGAAGGGTTAACATGGCTATTCCCAAAAGGGTATTGATGGAGTTGAAAACTGTCTGAGGCGCTGTGGAACTTCCAGTTATGAGTGCAAACGAACTGATCGAATTCACTGACATCTTTCTCGCAGATGGCTCTCTATTAAATAAAGGCGTTTCTTCGGTAGGAGTGGTAGGAAATTGGAATGTCGTTATATGGTCATAACCAATAGGAGCAAGAAAACCAGTAATTTCCTCGTCGTCTTCTAAAATAGCGCCTTCCTCTATATCTCCCAGAGGTCTCAAGAAGGGAGAAGTATTAGGTGACATTTCATCGTTAATCCTAACCTCCGAGGCTGTCTGTTCCAAGAGTGAAGAACCTACATAGGTCTGTGCCCTGGAATAAGAAGAGGCAAAGTTAGCGAGAGAATTGGGTCCACCAAAGTCAAGAAATGACTTTCTTCTCTCCTTGGGAGTAGCAGAGCCCGCCGACAGGTCTGTGCTGCTCGACATGAACGGTGTGGCTGAACGTTGAGTAATATATTACTCCTAGTAAGTCAATTCAAAGATTGCAAAATGCAATAGAACAAGGACCTAAAACTGAAGTCAGATAGGTGTCGTAAATAGCGTGTATCCAGATTAGCACTATTCTAGATGCGATTCTCCAAAATCTATATTGTTTATTTGAATTAGTCACACTCAATAGTGATGAGAATCTACCTCATCTGATAAAAAACCTTCTGCGCATGAATTCATTTACGAGACAGAAGCAGATATGCAGGTAGGTAATAGCAAATTATCACCCAATGTGTTGTGGCAGCACTTAAGCGATTCGTCACAGTGTTGCAGGATAATAGATATAATGGTCATTCTTAACTGGCGAAGAAGTAAACCAGTTGAAGAAGTTACTAACCAATTTGCACACGCTGGGCCTCATTGTTTTAATCCAGCCATCTGATCACGAGAACATAAACCAAGTTGGACGTTGGCGAGCACCGAAACTTTCTTCTAATGCGTCTCTTCCTGTCCGCAATTTTTCCGGCTCATTGGCCGACGACAAGAACAGGAAATTTTACGAACAGTTCCATCATAGGACTACGGAAAAGTGGAAACAATACATGGCTGCGTTCTTAGTTATTTTTTAGCTTTCCGGATAGAAATAGCGACGTAGGTGATGACCCTTCATGTGAAATATAACACTTTTAATCTAATCCAACTGTTCATAGATAAGGCGGAGTGGTGAATATCTTAGAGGAGACATACACACAAGATGCGTAGAATGCCGTGAAAGTGAACCGAATCCTTAATAGGTTCAGTCATTGATATATAGGGAGATTAAATTCCACCGTAATAATAAAAACCTGTGCTTTGCAGTGAATTTCAGTACAATTCTCGTTTCTTTTCTGCACATCACACCGAAGATGAATCTAAACCCCTTACTCCCATCTGCTTATCCATCGAAAGCAGAATCTGAGAAGAAATTACCAAAATGGGTTTAAATCGACTATTTCAGCATGCTCTGATCTTCGGGAAGGAACGGGTAAAACCGATCTCAGATGCTGAAGTCTGCCCTCATTCGAGGTGCTCAGCTTCAAAAGGTCTAGAAATTATTGAATAGATTTTATAACTATTATCCAAGGCATGATACTGTCATTCCCCGCTATTTTGTCTTATTAGCTAAGATAACACATTTCATCTACCGTCTATGTTGATTAATAAGGTTTTTCTCTCTGTATGTGGATATAGCCAATCCAGCCTATTGCATAATAAGGGTCTTTCCAGAAGCAGGTTTCGTATTTCCACATACTTAAACAAATTGACTCGGGTCCCACAAATTATGGCACTATTGTTTCTATTTGACTGTGTCCAGCTATAGAGGTGTTCTTTCCTGTTTTTAAGTTCGTTGCAAGCTGCGGAATGGCTGCAATTCCTGTCCTGCAAAATGAAGCGTGTCAACGCGAGTTGCTGCAAATATTCCTTGTTTGGGTCTGGTGCGAACAAAGTAATTTTGATCCAGCACTAGCTACAACCACGCCTCTTTGGATTTATATAGTACTATTTTCTATCTGAGAAAGACTAGCCCATTGCAATAACGTGATGCGAGCTGTTTTAGATTGAAAAATACTTCCTCTAAATTTTTCCACGGGCAAGTTTTGAAATATTGTTATATAAATTAGTAGCGCGAACAATTTTGCAGCTAAAAGTAGGCACAAAGAACGTTCACCTTGATGTCGACGGCAATAACAATACTCTGGCACGTTTTTATTAGAAACCAGCTAATGTATACAAGATTTCAACAAGAACAGTTTATTGTACTGCTTTGCTGGTGATAGCAACCATGAAATTCTTTTTTCGTGCCTTTCATCTCATGTTGCTACTATGGTCCTTTGACATGATCTTGCATGAACATACTTGGGAACCGGCCATATTTTTGATTTTTAGCATTATTTTCTGGATCAACAATTGTTTCAGGGAATAAGTGGATTTATGATGTCTTCGACGCTAAAGAGTCCCATTGTCTTCCTGTTCTGTTCTATGCAACCAAGGCAAGTACTAGAATTCAGGGTTGATCAATTTTCACATTCACCCTACTAGTAAGTCGGTTGTGCTATCCGCCATAACCTTCAGCATCATCTAATTTAATATCCCAATAAGCGATTAATTATTTCTTAAGGTGGAAAATCCATTAAGTCTTATATTGCAGAAAAATACGAATTCCAGACTCCGGCTCCCTAGAATCCAAGAAAGGGAATTCCTTCTACTATATTGGTATTTAGCTGGCAGTAGATGGCTAATCGGAACTGCCCTTGGTTAATGAACATTATTTATTTTTCCAGAATCTGAAAGTTTCATGGCTAAGCGCCTTCTATTCTTTGAACCCTAGACTTGAACATTATCATATCTATGCGTTAGATACTCAAAAAATTAACTATATATTGTCCTAGTTTCCTAGTGGGCGGTCAAATCGAACTTTGAAAATTTTCAGCTGCTGTATTCCCCTACTGATTTTTACCTTTTCCCGCCATCTAAATATTTACTTCTCTTTTATTAAATGAATGAAATTATGTCAACACCTAGTCAGGGAAACTTGTACAATCAAGAGTTCACTGGCACAACTGCTTCAGAACAGAATTTATTACCTCAGCCACAAAACAGTAACCACTCGGAAATCCATATTCTTCAACAACTTCCTCACCAAATACAACATTCCAGACCAAAGTCTTACATGCTAAACGAACCTTATATTCCATTACCGCCGAATTACCAAGCAGTCCAACAAAATGAATACTACACGAACAACGATTATGGAAATAACTTGAACACTATTAGTCCATCCCTTCCGCTAACGAATCTTACTCAAGGTTCTTCCGCTGGCGGACAACAGGCGTCAGCTGAACAGCTTTCTGTTCCTATTCAGCAACAAAGTATAATTCAATCACAACATGAACAAAATCTGCATGTTTATCCTTCTGTGTTCCAACAGCAACAACAGCAATTTTATCAACAGCAACAGCCGCTTGGATTGCAAAATCCCTACCAACCCCAACATACCCATATGATGGCCCCTTCAACATATCCCAAACCTCTCCATAACCATTCTAACTCAAATACTTCAACTACAACTAACTCTTCACTGAAAATTTCACACTCAAGAAATTCATCCTCTTCTAGTACTGTCCATGAATATCCAGACGTTGCGAAGCCTAAGATTGCCACTGTCTTCTGGGAGGATGAAAAAACTATATGCTACCAGGTGAGAGCAAGAGGTGTATTAGTTTCTAGAAGAGAAGATACTAACTTTGTCAATGGTACAAAATTGTTGAATGTAATAGGAATGACAAGAGGTAAAAGGGATGGTATTCTCAAGACGGAAAAGACCCGCAACGTTGTCAAAGTTGGGTCCATGAACCTCAAAGGAGTCTGGATTCCTTTCGACAGAGCATTCGAAATTGCTAGAAACGAAGGGGTTGATGAAGCATTGCACCCACTTTTTGTCAAGGACATTAAGACCTTTTACAAGACAAAAGGTTACAAATTGAAGATTTCTACAGAGGGCAATGAGATCGTCAAAACTCCGGTTGGCAGTCCTTTACAATCCACAAGTCCTGGTACCATCGATGAAAAGGGACCAATTAGAACGACCACACCCATGGTATTCAACTCGTCAGACACTTTGAAGAATCAAAATTCCTTTCGCACTGACTGCTATGAATCTTGAGGTGAATTGGCGAGCCAAATGACCATTCCGAAATACCACTGGCTGGTTACGTTTCCAGGCAGAAGAGTAGTGTATTATAAAACGATTTTATTTGTTATAGGCCAAATTCTTTTCTTGTTTGCTGTATTCATAGGTTTAATATTAAATTGTAGTATATTTTAATTGTAGTCACTATAGCTAAATACTTGGTTGCGAATCATCATCTTCGTCTGCTTGTACAAAAGTTCCTCTGATTCGCTGTTGCTCTTCGATAGTTTCGAAAAGACCCTTAAAAGTACCCTTTCCAAATCCATTGTGGTGATGCCTCTGAATAATTTCAATGAAAAGCGTTGGACGATCGTGTAATGGTTTTGTAAAGATTTGTAGTAGGTAATTACAAATCCCAGTCTTTTTGTTTCTGGTAGTAATGTCATAATCAACCAATATATTCAACTTTCTGAGAGTATCAAAGTCTTCAAACAATGCAACGTCATCTTCTCTAAGAAGGCGCTCCAAATTCGAATAGTATTTGTCTGAAGCAGTATTAAATTCAATTCCTCTGGCCAATAATGCACACACCGTATCAATTATATCGTTGGTCCTCAATGCAATATGTTGGACACCTGGCCCGCCATTGAAATCATGGAATTCTTCAATTTGGCCTCTCATTTTTGACTTTACTGGTTCATTGATAGGCATTTTTATTTTCCCGTTTCCTGATGCCATGACAATTGATCTGAGAGCAGTATCGTCAGTAGCAATATCTTGATCATCAGCAGACCAGTACTTGTGAAACCCAAATAGAGAGGCGTAGAGTTTTGCTTGTGCCATCATTTGATTCCAAGAATAGTTCTCTACACAGTGATCAATGCATTGAAAACTAACTGTTGGAATATTTTGCATCTGATCATAGTATTTGGAGTTGTATTGGGTCACAGACTCAGAGTAGTTAGGCAAGAATGGTCCCGTATAGTCGATATTTTCTATCAAGGTGTGCTGAATATCAGTCTTGGGAATACTGATTGTTCCTAACCTAACGGAGCCGTTACAATCGCTTATGATCTTTGGCAACCGAATAATACCAGCACCAGCGGCGACTGCCTTATCAAAAATGGTTATAACATCCTCAACAAGAAAACTGATATCCATGACTCCTTCACCATGAGTTTTAAGGAACTTTTGAATCAATGTACATTCCATTATATCATTGTAAATCACTTCCGAATTGTTTATGATATTGAGGATAAGGTTGTTGTAGTCAAACATATTATTCCTAAAAGCACGAGAAGAGACAATTTTGTTGTAAAGCTTTCTTCTGAAGTAATGGGCATTTGGACTTACAGAAAAACTCTCAATTCTGCTATTAACAAAATCAAATACTAGGTCGTTGGTTGTGATTTTGAAGTCTCGCAAATACTTCAGTTCATTAAGCTGGGGAAATTGCTTCAAGTCCTTTTCAAAATAAGGGAATTTTAGGACATTGTCGTCTTCCACAGTTTCCAAAGTATTGACGATTTCGAGAGTCACATCGCCGTTTCTAATGACATGGGCTCCTACCAAACGAGAATCATTTTCTAAACCTTTGTAGGCTATCTCCTTAAAATCCATTGCAAGTTGAAGATATTTTGACATCTGTTTTGCATTGGAGCTGCATATCTTAAGCGAGAAAAACTTTATAAACCCATCAGTTGGGTACTTGGAATTCACATGACCATCCAGAAGTAATTCATCGATATCGGGTTCAGTTATGGGGTCCAGAGATGTTGGCAAAAATGGAAGTTCTTTGAGTAGTTCGTCTTCCTCAGCGCTAGGATCAGTGGATTCAGAATTGGTAGGACTGGAAGCCGATTCTGAAGAATACAGCAATTTGCGAGATAAACCAAAAGGAAACTCGACAGAAGGCATTGTACTACTTCTAGCAAAGCTGAATCAAGTTATGATTTCCGTGAAAGCAATTAGTGTAAAAAAGAAAATCAGTTTTGCAACTGTTGTTCCATTGTTTTTGTGGTTCCACAAAACCCTCGGAATTGTTACTGATTTTGCAACCGTATTTTTTGAACAATGGGTCAATTCTGTATTCATCCCAATCTCTAAATTAATTTAGCATTGCATATGTTATTAATGTCTATATGAACCTATTTAATACATTCTTACAGATAAAAATAAAGGAAATAACTATTTTGTTTCATCCGTTGCAGTGAAGTTCGTGTTACCCGCACTGAAATCTTCCTCTTCAACATACGAATCTGGATCAGTCTGTTCTTCCAAATCAGAGCCCTTCTCGTCGACATTCTTCTTGATGTGAGCCAATCTCACAACATTCTCCGAACCAATGGCCCAAACAGGATGGAAAGGTATGAAAATGATCCCTGTGATTGCAATCATTAAGGCATCCAAAACCATCAAATACACTTCGTGAAGAATCAAGTACCCACGGAAACCCTGGGCCAACTCAACAACTCTATAAACACATCTGATGTAAATGGCAACCACAGCTAAGGTAATGGCCAAGGGGAAAAACTGGAAAAACTCCTTTCCTCGAATAGACTTGTACTTGGGATTGTAGTGTGGATCCAAGTGCTCCTGTCTATACTGTCTTACAGATTTCACATTGAACAATAATTTCAAGAAGTTCTTTACTGATCTTTTAGCCAATGGATATTCTGTGGGTTCTAAGTGAGCATTTTTAAAGTAGACCCTTTGAAGGAACTCAAACCAAAAGCCCAAGAAGATGGACATTGCGACAACCTGGAAAGCAATACCAGCTATCATGGTATTGGTGCCAGGTCTCGTATCCTGATGGTTCTTGGATGCAATAGAAGCAGAACCACCACCACCAGCCTGAATAAGCAAGGACACGACATCACAGGCAATGAACAAGTACGAGTACCACATAGGTTTCAAGATAGAATACTCTCGGCCATGGATTACCACTACTTGGGCAAACAAGAAGTATATCCCTCCCATTAGGAACGCTGGGGCAATTGTCAAAGAAACGTATTGCAACAAGTAAAAGTTCATGTTTGTATTATCGGAGAACGAAAGAACCCTGCCTAAGAAACCGGCAAATTCTAGACCTAAACCAGCAAAGAAAGTGATATTATACCAGTGGTAGCGCGACTTCCAGAGCATGGCTGTAGTATAAAAGAAGCAGATAGTGAAAACGACCAAGTAAATGATGTTTGCTGGTCTGTTCAACGTCAAGTCGTACAAGTTATTGTCCCATTCAAGAGCCTTCAAGTTCAAAGTAGCGTCAAAGATAGCTTCGGATGCCTTTGCTTGTACAGCCTCATTTGTTGCTGTAGCTAAAACTTCTTCAGCTGCAATGATTGTAAGCGAAGCCTGAGCTCCACGGATAGTTTGCGAAAGCTCCCTGAGCTCTACATAGTCCTTTTCTGTCATGGCCCTGGCTATGGCAGAAGTGTATAAAGAGATCAAGCTAGAAGAATGGGTTGGGTCAATACTCAGAAGAGTTGTCCGTGTAGGAATATCTGACGGAGTCCATGACGATAGTGCTAGCTCGAGAAGTGACATGACAAGAACGTAGTGTGACAAGTAATGAGTTCAAGAGTTATGGTTTAACCAATACTAGGATAATAACGAATAGTGATGGGATGGTGACGGGCTGGACTGTGAATCACAAGATCGAGTCGATATATTTATGAGATTGTATGCGGAAAAAAAAGCCTTCCAAATACGAGATGCGAATCCACTCTATACAAGGTTATAACTCAACAATTCCGAAGAGCAGAGAATGTGTAGACAGATATGTTGTTGCTGCAGCGACGTTGTTCAGTTTGTAGTATAATGTGGAAGTAGAATTTCTTATATAGCCTTGCCTTTGTACAATGGAAATTGTATTTCTCAGTTGAACGCAATAACAAGCACAACTCCGCCTTTTTAGTTCACTACCGAAAACTTTTTGTGTTTCACAAAGTCAGAAAGTATGGAGCCTAAACACTTTATCAAAATAGATAGAGTTTGATAGGCAACTTGGTTTGGAGAGATACTGACACTACGGTCTGTGAACCGAGAAGTAATTACCCATAAACCAAGGGCGATGTGTATGTTCAGAAACGGTAGAGTCCCCGTCCATAGCTTGAAAGTCTTGGAGCCTCGCCATGGCGGGTTTCGGGAGCCACACGATGCTGCAAGCAGTTCCGCATCCGAACTAAAATTCACAACGGTAATGCGAATTCGTAAGCGAATTATTGTGTAGGAAACTAAGGATTGGATACAAGCCGTCCACGGTGAAGAAATGGAAGTTAGTGAAATTGGAAGTCTGTACCACTCACAATACAGTTTAGCCTCTTTGATTCGGATTTGAAGTGTATATTTAGATTGAAAGTACTAGCAAAAAACAAAGAGTAGGTGTTTAGGGTGTTCCTTAGCACACAGTAGTAGTCAGTGCATGCGAAGTACCTTCTAGCCACAGCTATAGGAAGACAGTAGATACCGTAAAATGACATTACTACTACTAAAGCGCCCTATCTAGTTTACCAGTTTTCTGTGGGTTTCTGAAATGGATTCTCTAAGGACTGTTCCGAGTAGCTACCTTCTTGGGTATCTTCCCGTGTGTCTTGTTTATCGTTGACAGCTTCGTTACTTACCGTTACGGTCACCGTCCCCTCCTGGTCTTGAGTTTTAGGCTCGGTATCTTCTTTGTCTTCTTCTTTCTCGACTTCAGATGAATCCTGATGCGGTTCTTCATCCTCGTTATTCTTGATCGACTTGACCGTCACTATAACTTCAGGTCCCAATACGAAGTATGGGTGGAACACCACGAACAACAACGCGACAATAGAAATCATCATGGCGTCAAGGACAAAGAGGTAAACTTCGTGCGTAATCAAATATCCGTCGAACCCTTGGGCCAACTCAACCACTCTGTAAACACATCTGATGTAGATCGCGATAACAGACACAGACATAACCAAGGGGAACCAGTTGTAGAGCTTTCTCTCTCTGATCTTAGCGTACCTGGGGTTATAAAATTGTTCCAAGTAGGCGCTCTTGTAATGTTGAGCTTTCTTGCCATTCAAATGCAAAATTAAAAAGTTTTTGAACGACTTCTTGTGGAGGGCAGGCACAACGTCGGCAGCCTTTTCATCGATCTCTTCGACATCGTTGTGACGATGGTCTCTTTTAAAATACAATCTAACTAGGAAGAACCCCCAGAATACAATAAACACGGACATGGCAGCTACTTGAAAACCAATACCAGCAATCATAACTCTCGTACCTGGCGTTGCATCGGTACCATTGTTACTAGCATAGGAAGCTTGCGCACCGCCTGCTGACTGGATTACTAACGACAAAATATCACAGCCAATAAACAAATACGAATACCACATGGGCTTAAGAAGTGAAAACTTACGGCCGTGGATAGCTACCAATTGAGCAAACAAAAAGTAGACTCCACCCATAAGAAATGCTGGTGCAATAGTTAAACAAACCAATTGCATGATGAAAAAGTTGCTGTCTGTCATATCATTAAACGACAAAACTCTGCCGAGGAAGCCAATAAATTCCAACAACAACCCTCCAGAGAAAGCAACATTGTACCAATGATATCTTGACTTAATGCACATTAAACAAGTAAAAAAAGCTGTCAAAGCGAAGATTACCAAGTAAAAAATGTTACCTCCACGATCCAACAGCCTGATATCGTAGACATTCATGTCCCATGCAAGCTCTTGTAAGTTAACTGTAGCTCTGAAAATCGCATCAGTAGCTTCTGCCAATACAGACAGATCGGTAGCCGTAGCAATTACTTCTTCGGCACTTATAATAGCCAAAGAAGCTTGGGCTCCTATAAGTGCACGGGTTGCTTGGAGGGCTTCCTTTTTGTTGTGCTTGCTAGCAATTGCTGCAGTAGCTGACGTGAGTTTGCTCAATAAGGCTGCACTTTTGGTCGGGTTTACGGAGAGGAGCGTCGTCTTCGTTGGAAGACTCGTGAGAAGCCCATCGGAGAAGTATTGTGACATTCCGAAGTATGTAAGATAAATCTAAAGGGAGAAGTTCGAAGTGAAAAATTGATAGCAGTATTGAAAAGCGAGTCGATCTGAGTATGCTAAATGACAAAGTAAGGATGCTGTCCTCAGTGGCCTCTAGTAACCTGGATAAATACAAATATTGTGGCAAGAAAGAATAATAGTACCAAGGAATCCGTTCTGATTGGACAAACTCGGTAATCGAAACTAGTGGATCTCGACGGCATCGGCCTCATTATATATTAAAAGATTTGCAGAAGTCGCATCCAAGTTTCTATTTAAAAATAATGCGGAAAGTGCCAAGCCTCTTTTGCATACACGCCAACAGCCGGAGAAACTGTTATCTCCTACTAAGTCCTGCAAAAAAAATATTGCCAGTTTTTAGAGAAACAGGGTTTAAAGGGCGATAGCCCTCTTTTGACAATGCACCAACGTAATTAAACCAGTATCTAACTCAGCCTTGCATACAAGCAGTCGGAACGGAAGATCAGGTTATTTAAAACTCCGCATGTGTAAATGTAGTCGTAAACGGCACCTGAATGGGACTCTGTTTAATTATAAAGTAGGCACAAAAGTCAATTACTAAGCGCTTGAGTCCTCCAGCTCAGCCACATTATGGGTCTTGGAGCTGGCAGTGAATCTCTTCGAAGGCTTTGTATGAACCGTCCAATTGATATACTAAAGCCACCTGTGTCAAACAATTCTAACGGGAAACTGCGGCCATGGGCTCGCTTCGTTCACTGTTAGCTCTAAGTAGACTAGATACAGAAAGAATAGCAATTCTGGTCTGGAGGGGAAGGCATGGAGTATAGCTGATTGCAAATGGTTGATAATTGTCACCATCTACCATCCAAATGTTCGCTGCGTTCCAAATTGCGCTTTTCAAGATCAAATATTCAATAAAAATATACCAATGAGAAGACACAGATACAATTCTGACGAAATGCAAGAGACACCTCCTAGTTGTGCCAGTCGCATATTGGTTATCTCATCTCTAATTATCAACTGTAGACAAGAAAAGTGAACAAAACTTGATGTTTGATAAACTCTAAGCTTCTCCAACTTGTACCAGAATTTGACAGAAA
Source organism: Scheffersomyces illinoinensis (assembly GCA_030572695.1). NCBI lineage: Eukaryota > Fungi > Ascomycota > Pichiomycetes > Serinales > Debaryomycetaceae > Scheffersomyces > Scheffersomyces illinoinensis. The sequence continues at coordinate 25,161 of JAJMAP010000084.1, read as the reverse complement.
TCTCTTAGCTTCAACATATTTGGAAAGGATGCATTCGATTTCTTAGGCTCCTCTCTACGACTTCTGGATCACAGATGTATGGAAGAGTCGCTCCGAAGGCATCGACCGCGATGTGATTCATTACTACTTTCCACTTCTCCAGATTTGCACCCACAAAGGCATATCTTGCATTCAAATTGAACTGCATGTAGGAGTAAACTTTAAATCCGCATTTTTTGGGATTTTAAGAGGCGCGACTACAACCGCTAATCATAAACCTGCTCTAATTCAGTGCAACCAAAACACTCAGATCGGTGGAAGAGCACCCGTTCCAAACAGCAACCCCGACAGTCGGAACTTCGGTCACCCTTTCGATGCTGACAGAAGAGACTCGCCACGAAAAATGGGCACTGGAATTAATTTTGTGGATGGTCCCAAACCAAACCACACCATATCGTCATAATCCCATATGGGAGAAGTTCCGCTCTGGTGACATTGCTCAAACCTTTTCAAAAATGGTCCAAGAAAATAGTTTTGAAAAGCTTAATCTCATTTCCCCCGTATTGCAAGCCACAGCAACAGAGCAGTCGGTGTCACGCTTCGAATGGTCCCATATGAGCTCCGCATCGCCGTAGGAGTCCAGACCACGGTGAACTCGTAGATGGTATTCGTATTCTTAAAATAGAAGGGATGGTGGAGTTAGCGGACAATTTGACTGCCCAGCCGCAATAATTTCACCAGCGGATTCGCTACAAAGTGGACTGCGCGAAGGAGATATTCGGCTTACAAGAGGATGCAAGCAAAGAATCTACGCTGTGAGGCTGAGTGAATCTGTCCAATTCGTGAAAAGTATGTTCTGCCGTTTCGGGCCCACTCAAATGCGGCTTCTGTTTCATGTGCTTCTTTAGAACAGCTACACAAAAATAGACTTGGGTGCAAATGCAAGTCAAGTGGCAGTGTTCATACGGCTATATTTATCTGTAGTAATTGTAACTAATAAACTGAATTCCTGTTGGTATCGACTTAAGTAATGTTGATGTTTTGGTTCTGCCGGTCTCCGACTTTCAATCTTCCAATTCGCAAGACAATGTGTGGATTTTTGGGGTTGAATCGATTTTCCTTATTTTCAATCTCAATGTCAATTCAAGTCGGTGTTTCTCAGCATCAACAAAAGGGCCATTCCCACCTAATTGCTTTTGAACTGGACTCTTTTCTGAAAACGCCTTGCTGCTTCATTTCATTTTTCACAAACTTCATCAAAATTCTCATGATTCCGAGAAAAGAGGCCAAATCCCACCCCATGGATAACAATTACATTGAAGCTGTAAGCTTTAGCCATCAAAGTGACATTGCCAACGTGTGTTTTGTTGCATTTTCTAATTTTCGAAGGTCCACAGCAGACGTCTGTTATCTATTCCATCGGTCTAATCAGCTCACCTTCTTGGCCAACGCAAACTACAAAATATATTCCCACAAAAGCCTATCTTTTCTACAATTTCATTGTTGTAATACTGTATTGTACATGCTAGTATCGATATATCTATTCGTGATGCGGGAAATACCTCTAGGAGACGATGTTGGTCTGAAGGTTGTCTGTCTCTTGTTCGTATTCAATTTCAACTCTAGCTCTTCTTCTCTTCTTAGCCTTGGCCCTACTGTCTGAGTCGCTCTTACGCTTACCAGACTTATCGTCGTCATCAGATTCATCGTCAGATTCTTCTTCGTCTTCGCTGGCAGAAGAGTCGTCCAACCATCTTTCCAAGTCTTCCAAGTCAACCAACTCGTCGTCTCCATCGTCTTCAACGTATTCAACTTCGCCAACATCGCTTTCGTCTTCTTCTCCACTTTCTAACTCAAAGTCGTCTTCTACGTCGAATTCTTCTTCTTGTTCGACTTCATCGACTTTACCCAATACCTTCTTCCACAAGCCTTCGTCCACGTTAAGTGGCTTGTCGCCATAGGCACCGCTCTTTAACCTGTCCAATAATTCTTTTTCAATGGCCTTCTCGATTCTGGCAGCAGCAAGTGCCTTCCTTTCTCTGTTTTCTTCCCTTCTCTTGACCTTATGCTTGACACCAACGTAGTGTCTTTCTTCATCTTGCAATGCCAACCTTCTTTCTGTTATAGCAACTTGAGTCAATCTGGTTAATCTCTGCTTACACTTGTGAATCAAAAACTTCTGCCAGTATTGCAAGTGGCTATCTATTTGAGATAATGCCTTGTTGTAGTTCTTGGACAATCTTATTCTTTCCCACATCCTCGAAGGCATGTGCGCTCTTTCGGCAGTCTTCATGTAAAGATAGAGCTTACCTCCGATGTTCTTGACAGTTGCATATCTGGCATTGGCCAAAGGGCACGATTGTCTAGAACACAAACCACTGACGTTGTATTCGTTTCTGCAGAAATTTTGACCCTTGTCGGTCTTCAACTTGAAAGCGCAGAACTGTTGATTTATAACCTGCCAGATGACTTCGTCAGACATTATGCTGTTTGTATAAAATTTATGCTAAGAAAGGATTTTCGAAATCTAGAAGATAGATTTGAAGTACGAAAATTGAATGAAAGTGTGGTATGCAAAAGGTGATCTTTGATAGAGTTGATGTTCTCTAATAGTTATAAAGATCGATGATATAATAGTCAGGTAGTACAGTAGTATAGTTGTTGTATATCGTATTCTAAACGCGTTCTCTGCAACTGAAGCACTGATAAGTTGGTAACCTTGAACTACAGCAAAATAGAAATCTTACACTCTAGAAATTTTTCAGTTACAGAGATGAGGAAGAACAAAAAAAATTCGAGGCCTGCACATGGTGCCCCTCCTCTATATTGTCTTATATGCTATACCATAGTTAATTTTACACTATGACCAACGACATGATAGCCATTGGCTCCTCAAGTTGAAGTTTCAAGATCTCAACTTGAATGGTTTCACCGGTATTGTGGGTTTTACTTTGACTGGTTTTGGGCCAATAACCATTGAAAAAACGTTCGAATCGATGCTATTGGCAAGTCTGGAAAATGACATAAGTGTGATAATCACTTGGTAAGGGTCTTTAGCCTCATATAAATCAATGGTTTGGAAAATCTCGTCATGAGGCAATGCAATAGCTTCACATATCTTGAGGAAAAACAGAATATTTTCCATCTGGATGAACGGCATCTTGGAATTCTTGAATTTAGAAGCACAGGGATTGTTTGGGACTTTGCTTGAAGGTAGTAATGCTCCCAATTTGCACAAGACTTCGCCGTCATGAAGGATATCCATAAGGTCAACATTATCTATATAATTTGCATCGGCACCGTTGCTGAACTTTGACTGAAAAAGCTGTGGGTGATATGGACTTAACGTAGCCTTAAGGTATTTTTTCACTTCTGCCTGATTAGCCTGGTATTTCGAAGATCGAGAATTGGACAAATCCTGATCGAGGTTGGTATTGGCATTCTGGTCCTGTTTGGTAGGTTGCTGGAACCTGTTATAATTCAAGTAGCTGCTCATCTTTCGCTGTTTGGCAAGAAAGGACAGGAAGCTTATTTCTGAAATGTAAGGATATCTTTTTATGGTCAGTAAAGATGTGCACTCCCCAAATCACATAATTAAGATATGTAAAGTCCAACACTAGACAATCAAGAATTAGGCTCCTAGTAGTCTGATAGCCTAATTTTCCACTAGGAGTTCGGAAGGCAGTAGAGATTAATAGATAAAGTTGCTTTTTTCTGTTGATTGAATCTCTGTGGAATCTCTACATTCATACATCAGTACATTCTTTAACATGAAATCATCTGATTATTAACTAAAGTACAATGGGTACTAATTTTTCTATAGCACATATGACAAAATAAAAGAGAAAGTTACACAATAAGCCTACGAAACTTAGTTGTGTAATCTCTTTTCATAAGAGTGCAAGCCGTGAACACCGCCTTCGAATTGAGCAGAAGCAGTTCTGAACTCAAATGCGATTTCGTAGTTATCGACCTTGGTTCTCAATTCACCCAAGGATTGGACACCAATATCCTGCAAAGAGTGTTGCAAACCGTTGAACAAGTATGGAACAAACTTGGTCACAGAACCCTTGTCGACAACAGCACCAGAAACACCTTGAGCAACCAAGACCTTGTCGGATTCAGAGAAGTATCTGGAAGTAGAAGCGTTGGCGTTGGTGTTGGTCTGTTGCATAGCATCAATAGAACCCATACCTCTGTAAGTCTTCAATCTCTTACCATCTCTGTAGTAGTAGTCACCTGGAGTCTCAGAAGTACCAGCCAACAAACCACCCATCATGACAGTGGAAGCACCTAAAGCCAAAGCCTTTGTGATGTGACCAATATTACCAATACCACCGTCAGCAATACATGGAACACCGAACTTGTTTGCGAACTCAGTGACGTTGTAAACAGCAGTACCTTGTGGTCTACCACAGGCCATGACTTCTTGGGTGATACAGATAGAACCAGAACCCATACCAATTCTTAAAGCATCGGCACCAGCCTCAATCAAGATGGCAGCTTGTTCTCTGGTAACAACGTTACCGGCAATGACTTGCAAGTCTGGGTACTTGTTCTTGATCCACTTAAGCATGTCAATTTGGAAAACAGAGGTACCATTAGAAGAGTCCAAGACGACAACATCCAAGCCAGCTTCCACCAACTTGTCCAATCTTTCTCTGTCAGCTTCAATGGTACCGATAGCAGCACCACACAACAACTGCTTAGAGTGGAAGGACTTAGAAGCATCTGGGTAGTTTTGGTTCTTTTGCAAATCTGTTCTGGAAATCAAAGAAACCAAGTTGCCGTCAGAATCAACGATTGGCAACTTACCCTTCTTAGAGGCTCTCAACAATTCGTTACCTTCAACCAATTCAATGCCTTCCTTACCAACAGTCAAGTCTCTGGTCATAACTTCAGAAACTGGACTCGAGCTGTCTTCGTGGAATTGAACATCACGAGAAGTGACAATACCAAGCAATTTTCCACCAACTTTACCGTTTTCTATGTTAATGTTAGTAATTTGAACAAAAGTTAAAATTGCCAATCTCCAAGTCTTACGATGCAATAAATATCAGAAAAATAAGTCTCCTCAACATCGTTTGATGTAATTCGGTAGAACGAAAGTTATTAGATTTAAGAAAATCATCAGAAAAAGAAGAGAAGACTGGAGATAGCACTTCACATAAACAGTGAATAAATCTTGAGTAAACATACCAGTAACTGGGAAGGAAGTGAAACCCAAGCGTTCCTTCATGGCTCTGACTTCACCAACAGTGACGTCTGGCTTAATAACGACAGGATCGTTGATGAAACCATTTTCGTACTTCTTGACCTTTCTGACCATCTCAGCCTGTTCCTCAGGAGTACAGTTGTGGTGGATAATACCAATACCACCCAAAAGGGCCATGTGGATGGCCATGCTTTCTTCGGTGACAGTATCCATAGGAGAAGACACAAAAGGAGACTTGATGGAAATCTTCTTGGTCAACTTGGTTTCCAAGGACACAGCAGAAGATGGGAAGTTGATCAAACCTGGCAAGATCAAGAAATCGTTGTAGGTCAATCCACCGAAGTTGGCTGAGTCAATCAATTGCTTGATGGTTAAACCGTCCTTCTTTGGGTACTCTTTCAAGTAGGAAGTGGCTTTGGTGGCATCCAAGATTTTAGCAGACATTGTGAATTTGAGATCGGTTGTACTATAAAAGTTGGTTCCTACAAGAATATGGTATATGTCCAAAGGGGCAAACTTTGCCAAAAAAGAAAACGTTAAAAGTGAAAAATTGACAGGAATTTATAAGCTTTTATATTAATAAACATCTCGCAAAAAAAAAAATCGCAAAAAAATTTTTGACTCGTCCTGATGAGAAGCAAAATTTTTCAGTTTTACTAACGCTATAGTCTAGTAAAGGCTTCTGGGGCGGCTGGATGTTCCTGATAGCTGAAACGTGAAGGATTGTACGACGCTTGCTATTTTGCTCGTTAGACTTCTTTTGATAAGGAAATACCTCACATTGTTAGTTAGTTTACGATGCCATTTCTTAGTTTTGCATCTTGATCATAGAGCACATTCACACTATACTTTGTTGTTTTCACATTCCTAATGCATGTTTTTTCTGTTATTCCTAGTAGCAGTATGTGTGGTGTCCTTCTCGCTGTAGTAGCCTCTTGGGTAGCTACAACTGTTCTCTTATCTCAAGATTGACTCTATTGTATATACAAGTCTTTGTGCACTATACGGAATTTTTCATTATATGTTCGGCACCTCCGCGGACGCCATGTTCTTTAGAGAATCTACAGCTTAAGAAACGAAGCATAGGCAACGTTGCCGAAATAACAAAAGGATCTGCTCAAGTCTGGACCTACCGTGCAATGACAACCGCGGAAGCAAGATGTTCACTTTCTAGTTCCCATTTATCTTTCCTCGCTTTATAAGCTTACTAGAATGGCATTTGTGAAAATACATTTCCACAAAATTGCAACACCGCCGTAGCTAGAAAAACATGAGAGTAATATCTCTACACAAATAGGGGTTATGTCGTTGCTTATGTTCTCGCTTACAACAGGTTGCAAATTGTCAAGTGACTTTAAGAAGCGGAGAGGTTCGAAATATCTCACAGTAAGTAATAATTAGGTCTTGATAATAGAAACAATGCCCCACGTTAAAAGAGGTGGAGAAGAGACTTTGTAGAACTTCCACTACTGTCTCTACTTAATTTGGTCTAACTATGATCAAGGAGATCTAGATCTGGATATAGAACGGACGCAACTACCTGGTATCCCATTGCTTGGTGAGAGGTCAACTTGAAGTTAATGGGACAAAGGGTCATTAATGTTCTGTAATAGTAGAGAAAAGTCTACTAGTTTATCAAATTAGATAAATACTTAGCTTCCGAATCATGCAAAATAGAGTTAAATGAAGTCCAAACCATTTGCAGCTTGACATGAAATGAAAGGGAGGAGGAAAAACTAAGCCGAATTGATGTTAGTATTAGATTTCAGTATGAAATGTTGTTTCATTCTTCTGTTCTCCATAAAAAGTCAGAGTAGCGGTTCTATAGGATTTACTCTCACAACAGATACAAAACGTTGTTCATAAATGTTCGATTTGGTAGAATCATCATCTAATATGTGGAAAATCATGAAGGAATAATTAACTGATCGAAAGAAGAATGAAGGAATAGTCTTATACATACGAGTATTTGAATCTAGGTGTTTTGCGACTCTATGACATTATTACTTTTTGATAAGAAAAGAATAATCAACAAAAATAAAAATATTGAAAAACTTTTCTGATCAGTCTATAGATTTTTTATGCTAAGTTGTGCACGTGATCTGCCCTTTAACTAGGGCTCCACAAATATATTGTAGAAGGAATGGGAACAGATTTTGACCAGGGCTAAGTGGTTCAGAAAGCTACGTTTTCTACTCTTTGCGGCCATAAATTAGAACTATATAAGGAATGACTTTCGGCAATATAAGTAATCAACTTAGCGCAAATGGTATACCTAAAATGCAAACTATAGGTGGAAACAAAACATAAATATAACTGTAAAATATCAACAAAGATTTGTCATGAAAAGTGTCTAGAGAGGAGAAAGGTCAAGATATGCTCATTTCGTTTCCTGTGCTTCTGTTGCTGTGGGCTGTGGACAGTTGGTCTAATCCTTGCTTTTCTTTGACGGACTTGACGTATTCCTCTATTCTCTTCCACCCTTCCTTTCTGGCGACTTCTCTCTGTTTCTGTTCTTCTAAGGACTGGTGGTATAACATTGTACAGTGGTCATACAAAATAGGGTTGTGATCCATGAATACTTTTAATGCACCAAATGCTAATGAATGAATGCTTCTGTTCCAGTTGGAAGTAGCAGAGTTATGCTGGAGCATGTTTCCACCATCTTCATATCCACCGTAGTCTTCTCCCAAGGGGTTGTGTCCACTGCCTGCTTGCATAGACGAGAATGAATCATAGTACTCTTCTTCAGATATCACATTTCCATTCACGTCTTGATGGTTGTGATGCTGTGGATCTACGGCGCCATGAATTTGAAGTAGATTATAGTGTGGATGGTTTGGGTCATTGGAACTTGGGATAATTCCTTGACTCAAATCCTGGAGTACTAAACCGTTGTCGATTAAGTTACCGTTGGCATCAGTAGTCGCTTCTGGGTGCTCCAACAACTTCTGTTGCATGATTCCATTTTCTATACCTGGTTGGGTCGCGTTGGTCAATTCATAGAGCGAAGCAAAAATGATTGGTAATACCACTTCCGCATTCTCAGTAATCAACGTTAAGAAGTATTCATTAGACCAGTAGCACAATACCTTCTCGCTAACCTGGAAATGAGGAGAAGAAATACACTTTGATAATTGGGCAAACAATGGAATCTGAATCTTCAAGAATTCATTAGGCTCCATGACTTCAAAAATGTCTTCGATCTCATTCAAGAACATAACTTCCTTAGGACTATTGATCTTGGGCCAGTATCTCAACAAGCCCATAATCACATCTTCAGTCAAAGTAGGGTCTTTCTCTAAGAATTGAACTATACAATATGCCAATTGTGGATGGTACAAGGATAAGCTCTTGACCTTATGCAATGGAAGCAAGACTCTGACCAAAAAGATCTTATGCTCTTCCTTTAACGGTAAGGCAAACCCATTTATAATTGATCCCAAGATCTCCAAAAGTTCACCAATTCCATTAAATCTCTCTGTCTCGTAGACAAACTGCAAGAAAACATTGTTGATGGACTTTCTGATAAAGCTTCTTAAGCTCAAAAACTTCCCGTAGATACGATGCAAAGTCGTTTTCAAACAATCTCTTTCTCTGGGGTCTTCGCTGTCAAACAATTCCAAGATTCGCAAGATAAACTCATGATCAATGTACTGCTTAGCGATCTGATGTTGGAAATCAGGCAGTTCGATGAAACGTAAGAAAAACTCATAGATTGCTTGCATATGTGGCCAGGCCAATTCGCTCACAGGCTCATCTTCATCAGGATCATAGAGGTCTCCAATGGGGTTAACCGGCGGAGGTATGGGTCTGAACAAGTTCTTCTTGAACATGGATACTACATGTTTGTACATTTCATCCGTGTAAGTGAATCTGTTATTGGAAATAAAAGAAATCAACTCTTGCAATGTGATGCGTTTGATCTCTTTTCCTCGCAAATCGTATGTGGGATCACCAAAGTCGAACATAATGTTGCATTGGTCGATCTTCTGGACAAAGAGCTGGATCTGGTCTTCAGGCAAGACCTCGTCGAAGTTAGGAAGCTTGACGATTTCTTGGTACTTGTCTGACGTCAGGGGCTCGAATCTGGAAGACGAATGCCTCTTAGGAGTAACTATTAGATCAATATCAATAGCCTCTTTGGTGGGCGAAGGGATGTTAGGATTCAATTGGTAAGGATGGATCTGGGCCAGTTGGCTGTGTTGAACTTTACCTTCAAAGGGGGAAGTAGGTGACGATATGGATGCTATATTGTGGGCATGCGAAGTAATGGGCGACGTGGGAGTAGGGGTCACAGGGACTGTCGCATTGGGAGTTATGATGGTGGGAGGTGATGTTATGGTACCAGTACCAATGGGAGCATCATAGTCAGGATTGCTGATGACTATTTTGGGAGAATCGGCCAGCGTAACCAGATTCATTAGGGTCATGGACTGAGTTGTCAGAGACGTCGGATTCAACGACGGTTTGCTAGGCAGCGGTTGAGGTGAAGAAGAGTTTCCTACTGGTTGCGACGATGGCGTATTGGAAGTGTTGGAGCTTCCAGACTTGACCGAGCCTCCGCTGTTGTTTCGGGAAGGAGATGGTGAGTTGGATTTCAACGACGACGACGACGACGAAGTGGTTAGCGTCTTTGAATTCGACGACGATGCGGATGGTGACAGTGACTTTTTGTCGTTCTTAGGTTCTTTTTCTTTTTCCTTGTCTCCCACCTTCTTGTCGGATTTCTTGCTTGTAGTCTGGTTCTTGTTTCGCGTTAGTCTGTTTTTGAAACCTTTCATCATCTTGGAGACGCACACAGAACTGGACGATATATACGGGACGGAAGTGATACGGTAGTGTTGCCGTAATTAGGAGACGTTCTATGGGTGCAGAGAAAAGGAATTGGTGGATGGTTGTTGATAATTTGGTGGTTGATTTTTTCTGGTATGTTGGCTTTTCGCTTTTCTGAGTCGATCACAATTTCAGTCAAAATAGTGAGGATTTAGTGAGAGACTTTTAGTGGCAGAAATAGTGAGAATTAGCAGAAGAATGCAGAAAGTTCTCGGAACAAGCAAATATGGACAATATCAGTAGCAATTGTCTATAGATTAGTAATACGAGCCTATAGTAGTATAAATGTCGTAGGACGTAGCCGTGGCAGCTAGTGTATCAATAGTATCAATATATCTGGTCTACACTGCAAGAAATGGTTAGTGGACGAATTTGTGGGGGCCAGATTAGTGGAGAGAGCAGATAGGCTATCTCGGTACCCAGACTCCAACTTTGGCAGGCGACGTATAGCAGAAGTCGAGGAAAATTGGCTGAGTGTAACCAAGAGGGCAATAAGCCGAGTAAAAATGTATTCGATAAGGTTAATCGAAAGTATTCAAAGCAAAAAGCACAACAAAATTCTAAAAGCCAGACCGGTGGTAAATTTCTCAACGCAGTTTTCGTGGTTGGCGCCTTTTTTTCCGCTGAAACACTAGCTTTTGTGTCGTTTGCACGCTAGAGTGTGATTCTGGAAGGCTACTAACGGTGTCCGTGAGGGTCCAAGAGTTAGCGAGAAGTTGGGGGACTTGAGCGGAGAGAAACAGAACTACGAAATGGAAATGATTAGAATATTAATACCAAATCCCAGTAGAAAGTAAAGCAGCCTCTCCTAGGGTATGGATGTATGGCTTACGTTAGGCCATATTGCAGAATGGGATGGTCCCAACGGTATTGGTGTCGTGACCGTTAATCATTAGAGGCTTCCTGTTGCTGTCGTTTCAGGTGACTATCCCCGTACTGTAGACAGACGCTAGGTTTTAGAACGAGAGTGGTGGGACGATAACAGTACACTATTAGCGAGCCATACTAGACACTTGAAGGATGGGTATACATTCGTATATGGTAGTTCTATATGTTTGTTCTACATATGGCAGTTTCGCTTGGTAGGCCGACACTCAACTTTTATTCGTCGCCAGCGAGACTACCATTGTAGTGCTATGCGACTACTTTAAGCTAGCCAAATAAACTAGCATCTATTATAATTCTTTTATTCTACCACCATTACTTGTAACTATTAACAATCTGCTTTTCTGACATTGTAGGTCTTTTTTTCTGCGACCATCTTTCCTTTCACTGATTTTAACAGCCAGTTCTCTGTCATATTAGCTTTTCCTACGCTCTCATTCATTCAGCCCTATTTTCACATCTCTCCAGTTCAACAAGTAGCTCAAGTAGCAGTTCCAGCCTATACTGAACACGTTGACTGCCAAGAGCCGGAAGTGGGTGGGCAACAAGTAAAAGTTGAACAATTGGAAAAGTGGCCACACCAACCAGTTAGATCTAAGTGTATTCCACCAGTTGCTATCTAGCTTGTATCGAATCGTCTGTATGATCTCATGATGTCCTTCAAATACTGTCATCACCAGGTAATAGAGGGGAATTCCTATGAAGGGTGCAAATATCAACTGGTCAGCTCCTACTCTCAAAAGCGTATCTCCCATGTTGCTCGCTTTGGCTTTTCTGATCCTCACAGGCATCTTGATTCTGTTTAATAGCTTGTACCAGCGATCCCCAATTGGTGCAAACACTATAGACCCATACGTCACGGCTCGCAATGTCCGCAAGTAGTCGTAAGGAGGTATTTCACCGTCTTGAGGCGGAAACAATCTCTGTGCCAAAAAGTCTCCACTGCCAAAGAGAAACCCCGTGGAAATCATATTGGTGAGAAGGGGCCTGCTAAGAAGCAACTGGTTGTACCAACGCAATATGGACGACATTGCAATTGTCAATTATTGATTTTTTTTCCTTTATACGACCTTGCTGGCTATGGTACGTATAAGGAACGGAACTTGTGATGTTCAATCGTATTAACAGTGTTCGAAAGATGGTGGGGTATTTCCTCATTGAGCTGGCAGCTTGACGCACCAGACCTTATCAATTTTTCAGCATCGCTACCATATAGGACCTAGATAAGTAATGATTGCAAAATGAAATTTTCTTTGAGATGGTTATAATGGCGATACTATCACTAATGTGCTTTTGAATCTCGGGATATTTACTGATAATTACACTAAATATGATATTCTGAATATGCTGCTATCTATTGGGGTCCATTCTCGATGTGTAACAAATTCTATTCCTCAATCGTACACCATTGTAACCTCTTCGTCATCGTCTTCTATATCCACCATTTCTTCCAATAACTTTCCACTACCCTTGCCATGCCCCTGAGTATTGTGAACAAATGACAAGAATCCGTTCCAGCCTATGGACCATACATTAGCTGTAACGATTCTCAAATGGACGGGTACAAAGTACAAGTTGACCATCTGGAACATGGGCCAGACAGTCCAGCTGGCCTTCAAAACGTTCCACCAGTTCTTGTGCAACTTGTCGTAAACCAATTCAAGAGGATGTTCATGCATAGCTAGTGTCACCATCACTGTGTTGTATAGAGGGATCCATACAAAACCAGGAATTAAGAGTTGATCGATGGACAACCGGAAAAACGTGTCGTAAAAATGCAATCTGGGGTATAATTTGGGATCGTTCTTCATGGCGTTACGACGTGTTGCAGAAACGAAGGGGTTCTTGAATCGGGGTAACGTCTTCCCATGCCACACCACACTAATGGGTGCAAAGAAGAACGATCCGTAGATCATGGCTCGGGCAGTTCGGGGAAAGTTGTACGGGTGGTAGTGTATTTCGTCTATTTCTTCTCCTTTGTCGTTTAGCACAGTATAAATATCCTTGTGTGGGAAAAGGTACTGGGCACAAGCGTCTCCGATACCAAAGAATACCCCCGTAGTAACCATATTGGTTCTGAATGGGTACTTCTTAAGAAGACCGTTGTATTTGTGGAATAACGAAGGCATGGTAGCTGTATTAGGTTGCCACCCATACACAGCAACTCTAGTTTATTTGAAGTGGTGCCTTGATATTTGAATTTTTCAGTTTTTCATATTTTTCTCTTTCATTTTGCGTAGGTCCGAGAACGGTTGCGTGAGGTTAGTGGATTCCTGTTTGGTAGCGGACTATGCCGGAGAATTGGAAGGCTTGGGTGCGGTTAGATTAGGTAGATCTCTTGGATCAAAGTGATAGAGTAGGAGCCAAGGACGAATGAATACAAATGAAGAGAATTGAGCGACGAGAAGAATTGTATTGAACGGCCGTTAAGGTATGGATGTTTCAAATATCGGAAATTCTGCTTGCTCCCTATATTCATTCATCTGTGCCTTCAGATCTGCCCACGGTATTGGACTTGTCTCTAAAATGGAACTGCTGAACATGCACAATACATACAAGCGCAAATAGTGGAAATAAGCTAGAAATGGAACGGATTAGACATCTCGACGGAATCAGATAAAAAAAGGTTCTGTTAAGGGTATGCACGAAGCATTTATTGGGTTGCAACCATTTCTGGCCCACTTGCGCACTATACGGAACAAATTCCCAGTGCGAAGTCCAGTTCAAAAATGGGGAAAGTTGAAAAGACTATGAGGTGATAATAGCAGTTATATGAGGAGACTTAGGCGTAGCAAAACTGGCTTCGGCATTCAAATTCTACACGGTCTACATGCTCTTCTACTACTGTGGTTCGTGGATGTAGGAACAGACAACGGAGCCTGAGATGGGAAGTGGCATTTTTCTGCTCCACAAAAGGTCAGGTGCGTCAGAGCTATCCTGCTAAGACAATTCAGAGTAGGGACGGCTCCAAGCAGTGGAGGTGATTAGGCTCCGTTGTGTGAAGGTTTTAAGGTCGGGAGATAGAGATGACTTTAGAGATTGAGAGCTGGAAACGAGCAGCAGAAGTGTGGATTAAAAGAGCATCCGGGCGGTTTGGATGAGGTTCGATTTTTTTGCCGGGCATTTTTGGGAAACGCAGAGATTGCTGTAGCAGATCTTGTACTCCGAGGATGTTCAGCCGTCTTGAGAAATGGACTTGTCTTCTCTCGAGAGATAGCAAATAGGAGTTGTGTTGTGCCTGCATGTAGCCTCGAGATGGCTGGCTGGTTCATTTGCGATGCATGAGAGACATTGTTTAGGATATTTACAGAATTTCATTTTCCTAATTGGGATAAATTGTAAGGGTGAAATTCCCATTTGGCGATGGAAACGTATGACAGAGTGAAATGGGTGTAACGACAGGCCATTACCGAGAAATGCGTGGTGGTGCGGAGCGACGAGGAAGGAAGGAATTCCAGGGAGAATGACGAGATGAGCGCACCCGTAGAGAGAAACTCGGAAGGAATTTAGGGCAACTTGGTCTGGCATTGGTAATGGCACTGGGATGGTTCTGTTTATAACAGATATCTACATCTATTTAACAGTTTTAAATCGTTTAAATGTACTTCATGGCATCGTAGAGGCACAATTCTGTTATCTTCTCTCGTGGGCTTCGTTATTATTCTTCTTTGGCCAGCCTTCTAACATTCCCGTCTGTGGCTGACGAGGCTATCGCGCGTCTGTCACCGCGGCCTTGCCACTAGTCTTATCGCATTTGGAGCTTTCTCGGTAACTTTCAGAACGGCTTTTATCTACGTAAGAAGTCGCACATAAGTGGGACGCACTCCCAGATGCTCTCGCAGTGGAACTGTGTTGAATGTCACCGCTCTAGCGCTCCTACCGAGGCCCTCCCCACAGTTCGCGCGTAACTTCCAGTCTGCTCGTCCAAATCCCACCACAACACCATTATTATTATCACCTCCTCCTGGCTCCTGCACTGGGCTTACGGGCAAATTTCAAATAAATTGTGCCCATTTCCCGGTTCCCCCTTTTCGCCCATTTTCTATTCATATTCTTCTGTTTTTCCAGCTTTATAGTTGAATACGAATCCTAGACTTTCAACCCGGTTATCCAGTGTATCAATTGGTTCTTGCCGTTCACCTATTTACTCTTCTTGATAAATACGTCACCTGACCTCATCGTCTCATTGACTCCACAATAACCCCCTTTTTCACCTCCCTGAAATCTGAATTCCCATTAATTGAACTCAAAAATGCACAGAACCTACTCGTTGAGATCTCAAAGAGCTCCTACTGCTGCTCAATTGCAATCGCCACCTCCTCCTCCATCGTCCACCAAGTCCAAGTTCTTTGGCAAGGGCTCGATCTCCCACACCTTCCGTAAGTCGGCTGCCGGTGCGCTCGGCCCGGAATTGTCGAGAAAGTTGGCCCAGTTGATCAAGATGGAAAAGAACTTGATGAGATCCGTCGAAATCACCGCCGGCGAACGTAAGGATGTTGCCAAGCAATTGTCCTTGTGGGGTGAAGGCAACGACGACGACATCTCCGACATCACCGACAAGTTGGGTGTCCTCATCTACGAAGTCGGTGAATTGGAAGACCAATTCATTGACAGATACGACCAGTACAGAATCACTTTGAAGTCTATCAGAGACATTGAAGGCTCTGTCCAACCATCCAGAGAAAGAAAGCAAAAGATCACCGACCAGATCGCCTACCTCAAGTACAAGGACCCTCAGTCGCCAAAGATCAACGTCTTGGAACAAGAGTTGGTTAGAGCCGAAGCTGAATCCTTGGTTGCTGAAGCTCAATTGTCCAACATCACCAGAGAAAAGTTGAAGACCGCCTTCAACTACCAATTCGACTCTATCAGAGAACATTCCGAAAAGATTGCCTTGATTGCTGGTTACGGTAAGGCTTTGTTGGAATTGTTGGATGAATCTCCAGTCACTCCAGGTGAAACCAGACCAGCTTACGATGGTTACGAAGCTTCCAAACAAATCATCATTGACGCTGAGAACGCTTTGGCTTCCTGGACCTTTGACTCTGCTGTTGTTAGACCTACCCTTTCTTTGGCTGCTCACGAAGACGAAGAATACGATGTCCAAGACTTGGCTGAGGAAACAGAAAACTTGCAAGTCACCGAACAAGAATGGGATGACGAACACAAGGTTGAAGCCTAAATCTAGTGACGGAACGTACATTGGTTCCTTTTTGACGATGTCAGTGCAACTGCTTAAGGTTGTTGTGCTCACTGAAAAGTTGTCCCCTTCTGTTGAATTGGCGAAAGTCTGCCGTTTACTTTTAGTTTAGTTTCATCCCTTTAATTCTTGTACTATCACACATCGTTTGTCTTTATATAGTTATAATTAATTAATTATACGTCTTGTGTTATGCAATGTGCTAATTTTCTGAACGTATGTGTATTTTTTGTAAGTATGTGTTCTAGATATCTATTGGAAAATCCAGTGCCAGAGTCGGTGACTTCAGCTTACTGGCAAGAGATTCGTCGTTTTGGCATGGCTCAATTTCCTGTGGTTGCCCTAATCTTGGTATCAGTATTCTATACTTTTTTGACAGATTAGCACATTTTTTTCGCAGCTATCTTGATTTGATAATATTAGCATGCTGAGATTATTTAAAAAGAAACACTTCACCGACATACCTTGCCTGGACAGTTTTGATTGTTTGTAGTATGAAAACGCTTGAATTTGTAGTTAGTTTGTAATGCTTCAGATTTAAAACTATCATAGAATTAACTAGAATGGCTGCGAAAAAGTAGAAAAATACCCACTGATTGGTATCCCACTTCACAGAAAGTTCACGCTTTTATCAAGAACTTCGGAAAAGAGAGACTTGATAGGCAAAACATCAGTCCAATCTTTTGGCCAGCATCTCGAGCTATCAATTAGGCTTCTAACTTATCTATCTTGTAAACGAATAATCTTCACTTTCATTACTTTCATCACCATTACTTTCACTACCATGCAAAACAATCCAAATTAAGACTCTTATCTAGATAGCACCACACCTCAAGCATGCACTCGCCATATCGTGACCAAATCCATCTGCCTACACTGCTTCGCTAAGTATTGTCGAATACTTGATGACAATCATCATCTTGCACAGACCCCTGCCATGAAAACCCAAACTAGCACTCGAACTACTCAAAACGGAACCAGAATTTCATTTCTGCCCGACGTAGAACAACGTCAATGTATTCCCACTCCCCCTCCACCACCAGAACAATAAGGGTGTTGTCTATACTGGATTAGTGTGCCAGAGGAGGAACAGGGCAGCTGTGCACGTGACGAATATATCAGATCGCACGCTATTATGGTTTCGCAGCACATCACAGTGAAACACCTTACAAATGGCGCAAAAGGCCCAAGTCTTGCGGAAATCTGTTGAGTTGCTGTACCTTGTTATATGGCAGTAGCACAAGTCCGATCTCTCCCCTGGCAACTACCTCTCTATTATCTGCTAGCTTCTGCTTTTCACCACAAACCATTCCAAGAATACAAGTTGAAATACTATTTCCTGCATTTAATTATAGTACAAAGACGCGGTTGTACCTGAAATGAATATTCTTCGGTGAACTGTGTGCAGAATCAATGTTTACCTGCTGGCTGTATTTCCAGCACAAGCGCACGACCTCTGCCATACAAATTTCTCCATACAACAACAACACTCAAAATCTCGAGAATAACAATAATAATACCTACATTTTATTAATAATAAGGCAACAGTGTCCGTGACAACCGATCTCAATACATCTTGTTGTAATTTCGACTTTTGTCTTCTTTGTAGTCTTGATAATTGATATTGCCGGAGTTGTTCGTAACATTTCGTTCATCTTCTCGAACGTCCCAGACATACACTCAAGCGAAAATTGTCATACAATCATTAGCAAGATTAACGCCATTAAACCACAATATCAACATAAACATCATCAACACTAATAAGATCATCATAAATATCATTAGAAGCCATAATATCTTAGGGTCAAACCATCGACATACTCATAGCTCATTAATCACCTTATTCCCTAACTTCTCCTCATATTGACCTTCTAACCAAGGATACTGGTAGACTGATACATTTCCACCATGCCCAACGAGTACCTTCAATCGTCACCTTCTGTGAACCTTGCCGATCTGTTGATGTACACCGGTTACCCAGACGGCGAAGACAAGCCTTATAACAACAGGGAGTCCAGAAAGTCGTCGTCGTCCACAAAAGATCTGAATCTGAATTCTCCCCAACACCAACTGGCCAATCGCAACCACACGAACCCATCTATACCTCCTTCAGCCTCCAAAGTGAACGGCAGCTCAACTAACCTCTCCGGATGGACTCCATTGATATCGAAGACTTACTTTAACGAGCTGATTCTTCCATTTAACACCACTCCAAACAAGTATACTTTGCCTCCTAACTTGTCCAACTCAGGCTCCAAGGATGTGGAATTCATTGACTATGGTCAGGGCTTGACGTTGACACCGTTCTTGTCACATAATCTCAACATGGTTTCAACGTCGTCGCTCAACCAGCAACTCAGTAACATCACACCTTTTCACGACAAGACATTGCATCTAGCAGACTTTTTCATGGACTCGCCTATCAGGCAAACGCCCGTAAAGGACTTGGACACTATGACGCCTTCCAAGTTCAAGATTGAACATACCATCAAGACATCCAGCATAAAATCTCCTATCTTTCAAGACCTTAAAAGCGCGCAAAAGAGATCCATCACTCAAGTAGACACTCCTCCCAGGCAGCCTCACAAGTTGTCCATATCTACAAAGCCTTCTGCTCAAAGCAATGATGACTCCACAGATACAGAAGACAAGGAAGAAGAAGAAGATGATGACGAAGATGACGAAGACAAAGAAAATCAATCTCCAGACAGAAGCGCCAAACAGAACAAGTACTACTTACAAACACCTTCTAAAAATGTCTTGAGCGATTTAACCAACTTCGCAAAGACTCCTACCAATGGCGTATCTAAGGATACTAAGGACTTCCAGACTCCTGCTAAGCCTATTCCACCATCATCGCCTTCTACGGTGATAATATCCAATTCCAATAACTCGCAAACACCTATTAATGACGATGAAACTGACGAAGAAGACGAAGGCAAAGAAGTTATCCAACCACCTAGCCCTACTCCTAACAAAGAGTCTAAGGTAAGTGTGTTGAAGTCTGTAGACAATATTGACGATCTCAAGCCGGCTATGGGAGTGTTTTCAGAAAAGAAGACGCTACCTGTGCCTAAGGCAAAGAACAAAAACAAGTCCAGTTCACATACTCGTTGTGGTAGCAAGTCTAACGTAAAGCAGGACGGAACTGTCAACAATCGGTCCAAGATGCAAGCGGGAATGAACAAGTTCCAGATCATTTTTACCGATGTACATACACTCATGAACAGTAAAAACAAGAAGAAGCCTTCTAACCCTAACCTGACCCAAAATCAAAAATTGAAAAGAACCCAGTCGGCAAACGAGTCCAAGGTTCTGGCTTCCGACGACTCTAAAAACTTGATCCGTTCGTCAACCGCGCCTGTAGTACCTTTTCAGAACCATTTGGTACCCCAACCGATAACATATGGCGTTCCAGGACTTAATCATGCGTCATCCAACGCTTCCAGTCAGGACCATAATCTTTCTATCAACACAAGCAAAGAACTCAGCATGATTTCTGGCGGAAGCAATACCAGCAATTTGAACATGACAACCAATACAGACCATTCCTCATTTGAGTTGGCAGGCTTATCATCTACACCCAATGGAAAGTACTTCCTAGACAAAGTTTTTGAGAAACAGTCACCACAAA
Source organism: Scheffersomyces illinoinensis (assembly GCA_030572695.1). Taxonomy (NCBI): domain Eukaryota; kingdom Fungi; phylum Ascomycota; class Pichiomycetes; order Serinales; family Debaryomycetaceae; genus Scheffersomyces; species Scheffersomyces illinoinensis. The sequence goes on along the minus strand of JAJMAP010000084.1, from coordinate 5,412 downwards.
CACAGCATTTGTTGAGCCAAGCTGGCAACAATTTCATGACGCACCAAGGTGCAATGCCTCCTCCAAATAAACAACAACATCCACAACATATACATATGATTCATCCACAACAACAATTGCATCCCCAACAACATCAGCAACAACAACCAATGATGATGATGATGATGTCTACTCCACAACATCATAATGTTGTTAACTATTCGCCCCAACTCTATGGAAATGACATGTCTCCCAGTGCTGATAGCAGTTCCAACAACGAAAACTCTCAAATGGGCTACCCATACCAGAACTACCAACCTTTCTCCAAAGACTTGAATTCAACTCCTCAGAACTACTCTATAATCAATTTGAATGGGCAATCAGTTATGATGCCAGTGATAATGAACACGAAATCCCGGCCATTCACAGGAATGATGCCGTCAGATGAGGACACTTCGGTCCTCAAGAATGATTAAATCGGGCCTGGGCCATTTGCATGAATTCCAGTAGCTTCATTACGTTGATCATTGTGTTTCTACTATTCTTTTTCACTTCTTCGTACACACTGTATTTATACATGGAAGGATTTAATAAATAATTAAGTTATTGTTCACTATTTCCAGTAGTCTATAGACCTGAGAGCTAAATAGTAAAGCTCGACTATCAACAGAAGGTACAGAACTGATAAAGCATTGCCCGCGGAGCAAAGTATTGATAGCCTGTCTAGCATATGGCGATATCTATACGTTTGGAGGAAGCAAGAGTGCTCCAATCACATTTGGTCTCTCTGTAGCTAAAAGATCAAAGATCTGGGCAGCATTGTTAGAGTCTCCCACTTCTAACTGCATACCCAAGCTGGAAAAGTACCTCTTGTTGGACTCGCTCAACATTCTTGATTTTTTACCCAAGCCTATCACTACTATTTCTGGTTTGGGGTGTACTTTCTTGAACACTTGTAGAACATCCTCATTGAATTCTACAATAAATTTGTTTATAATCTTATACCCATCGTTGCTTAGATTGACCTCAAACGTCTCGCTCTGTAGCATTAACGCTCCAATTATCTCTCCCCGCCTATTTGGAGATGTGATGAGCAAGTTGTTTGCCAAATGGAATCCATTTTCTTTCACAGACTCTATGTAGTTTAGTGGCTTGTCTGAGTACATCAAAATGTCGTTTTTCTTGAACAAGTCAGCTGGATTCGAAGACGTTTCTCCCTTCCCCGAAGGTGGTGTAAGAAGCTGGCCCTTGCCTATTGACTTCGTTCCTCCAAATAAGTTGTGTCTGGAAATGGAGATAGAAAACCATCTTCGGTAATTACTGCCATTCCTTATACTTTCCTTGGAAGTCTGATAAATGATTCTTCCAATACTTCTATTATACACCATTGGCTCTGTATAAATATAGTTTTGATTGAGACACCGCTATGAAACATACATATATAAAAATAGCTTAATCAGTGTTTGCAAAATTACATTGAACTTTCACATCAGCGCTACCATGTGCCTTGGGTGCAAGAATATCCAAAAATCTACTTTAACTCCTTTACCATTTGTATACGCCAGATTAACGTGTGTATTGAATGCTACTAGATGCTAGGAATGGAATTCAGTCGGATATAATATTCTTTTCCTTCTTAAGCTTGTCCAATACGGCTGTCTTACATTTCTCGTAGACGTCCATGCGTAACTCAAAATTATTTCTGGAACGACTCTGGATTTTTTCGTTGCCAATGGAAGATGTTTCTGATAACGTGGATGTGCTTGTTTCTGATTTGCTGGATTCGACAAATGGGTTATCTAGACCGAAAGAACCTTGTGGAGCTGCAACTGGATTATAGAGCTCATCCAATCTCAACTTTGCAATGGACGGTTTACTTCTGAGAGGAGTAGTAGGTTCGTCTGTTCTTGTAGGCGATCTAAGGTCTGCTATTGATTTTCTGGGAGACAATTTCTTAGGTGGAGAGCATGAGAGGTGTGCCTTTGTAGGCAGTGTATTGAGCGAAAGACTAACCAATGGGGCATTCAAGGACTTGTAGGAAGCAGAACTCTTAATAGGAGAGGAACTCAAAGACGTAGTCGCAGCTTTCATTCTTGTCGGAGTCGAAACTGGCGTTTTCACAAGTGGATGGTGTTTAATGTACTCCTCATATATTCTCATGACTTGGACGTTAAATGCTACAGCAATGAGGTATTCTCTAATGATGGCTGCCTTTTCATTCTCAGAAATACAAAATTCCTTTGCTGGAGATTTTAAGTCAATTCTGTCATCCCGAATGACCTTCTTGATGCTATCAATAGCATTCTGGTACCTGGAAGAAAAATCCATATAGCTAAAATGTTCGTGGTAAATGTCAGACCCCGACAACGTATTCGCTACAAACTCTACAGTGAGTCCTTCCAACGGCAATAGCACGAATCTAAAGTGCCTTACTTTCCTATCTTTGCTGTCTCTAAAACTGGGAAAGTCTCCGCTTTCTTCATTGATACCAACTCCTTTCACGGGAGAATTGGGTCTGGACAAATTAGCACTGGGCAAATCTGAAACGATACAGAACAGTCTAAACTTGTTTTTGCAGAAATCAACCATCACACGATACTCGTCCTTAACAAGACTATGTTTGAACCCTTCTATGTTGTAGACTTGATCTAGCTTCTGGTAATACGTAGACTCTTCCTGGCCAAAATTGGGAGAGCCAGAGCCACTCTCATTATATCTAAAACTTCCATCTGGATTGAGGAAGTGGGCCAACTTGGCAATCTGACATCTCTTGAAAAGGTAGAGAAGCGACTTGATCTGGAGATCTATGGAATCGTGGTTTTCGTCCTGGTGGAACCGCGGTATGGTAGCCCGAGATCCTGAGGAAAAGAGATTTAAGATTGACATAGATAGTCCAAGCACGTATATGGGACAGCTTCTGTTGAGTTCTAGAGAGTCTCGAAGGTCTCCGTTGGAGTTTGAATGGATAATCCTCTGTTTTTGCTCTACTCTTCACAATTGAAATGTGACAGAAATGCAAGGTAAACAACCGAAGTTAACATGCCTAATTGGGTTATCTTGTCACGTGGTTTTCTTAAACTTTATCAAGCTGCGAAAAATGGTAGACAAGGATATTTGAGGAATTGGCTGGAGTCAACTTAATCACGTGTTCAAATCCTCAGTTCATTATCTCTAAAGTATATTTGAGTTGAATCAAATGGTTTCGATTTCATTCATTAAGACACCCAATATAGACTATTGACAATACTTGAAATTGGCCACACGAGGCGAAGGCGAAGTCAACCAATTGATCGATTAGTTACTTATTAGGTAGGATTCCCTGAAAGTAGAACAGTTTCATCAATATCTCGCATTAAGTACTAAATCCAAGATCAATTTCTTATTGAAACAACTTGTTATATATTTCTGTGCCAATAATTTTGCTATATGTCTACACAGTCTGGTATCACTGCTTCGAAGGAGCTTCTTGACTCATTTAAGGGCCTCAGTTATGAACCTCTAATCATCAAGATCTCAGACGACAATACTGAATTAGTTACAGATTCCAAGTTAAGGTCCGTTTCTTCTGGAAAAGAGAACCTTTCTTTAGCTTTTGAATCTGTCAATTCCCACCTCAAAGAGTCGTTTCCACTGCCTGCGTATGTTGTCATTCCAGTTGATCCTTCTACCGATGACTATGTGTTCATCAGTTTCATTCCTGATTCTGCCCCTATTAGATCCAAGATGCTCTATGCTTCCACCAAAAACACCTTGTTGACTTCTTTGGGTTCGAACAAGTTTTCCAAGGCAAATACGTTTGCATGGACCGAACTAGAAGAATTGACTTATGAGTACTACCAAAAGGTGATCTCAGCAACCAACAACGACGACGTCTTATCAAAGGACGAAAGGATGTTAAACGAGTTGAATACTCTCCAGACGCTATCCATAGCGGGATCAACCTCTTCATTCAAGAGAGAGTTGGCTTCGATGCACTCGCCTCTGCCATCTCCAAGTACCCACGGTCCAGGTAACGATAATATCTTATACAAGTTTGACTCTTCATTGCAAGAGGAATTCCAATCGTTGGCTAAAAACTCAGATACAAACAAGTTGATCACTTTCAACATAGATAGTACTAGCGAAGTGATTAAATTAACAACTTCAGAAACGGGGATCGCTTTAGACACGTTGCTTGATGCTCTTGCCAAAGCTAACCCTGTAGCTCGTCCTCAGTACAGTATCTATAATTTCTACAGAGGCAAATATGCCTTCATCTACTCATGCCCTTCGAACTCAAAGGTCAAAGACAGGATGCTCTACGCTGCTTCCAAGGTCAGTCTCATTCACTATTTGAAGACGTTGCTTCTGGAAGACAGCTTGACCATCGACAAGTCTATCGAGGTAGGAGACTTAGACGAAATAGAGTTGTCTGAATTAACTGTAGAAACGGAAGCTGCTACACCTTCTTCCGTTTCTTCGGCTTCTTCTACTGGAGCTGGAGTTGGAAGACAAGGTTTGAAGTTTTCCAAGCCAAAGGGTCCTCGTCGTAGATAGTTTACAAGGAAAAGTACCTAATTTCATGTCATGTTTATGTCTTCTTTGTCTTCCTAAAAATGTACCTAAGTCCCTATATATATTGTCCAATTACCCATGTGAATTTATACTATTCTCTTATTATGCTCGCCTGAATATTTGCCAACTCTTCTTCGACGTATTTATCTATAACATCCTTAAGTTTTGTAGGATCGTCGTCGTTGAAGTACTCGTCTATCAAGTTAGGACAAAGCTCTCCGTTATCTACTGTATCTGAAAGGATATGCCCATAAATCCTTCGCGAGATCACCTTATTAATATTGATATAGTTTTCTTCTGTTCTAATGACAGGTGATGGAGATGAAGATGATTGTAAATCTTTACTAGGCTTGTAGAGCGGTCTTAGGTTCATACGAATATACTTCTGGATCTCAATCTTTTGGTCCAAAGTAAGTTCTGCTGCCCGTGGCTTCTTCCGTACCTTCGAATCGCTGTCATATTGTGTATCACTATCGTTCGATAAATTTTCCATGGGACTATTACTCGATGGAGATATCGACACTGTTGACTCGGCAGTAGATGAATTAGCTTGTGGCATTATTGGAGGAGCCACAGGCAACAAAAGACCAGATTTCACCTTTTTCTGAGGAACCATGACTGGGGGGGTTTTCAACTGATTTATTAAACTTGAAATCCGGCTTGAGCTTGAACCAGTCGTCATTCTGGATTCTGTATGGATAGTCGCATTCTCGACTACTGCTACCGGTGTTGCTTTTTTACGCTTACGTCTTGTCTTGCTTTCTGAGACAGAAGAGCATGTATCAGTAGAAATTTTAGTGTCGTTTGTCGACTCATTAGACTTTCTCGCTTCATCGAAAAGCTCCCATGATTGGAGCTCTTCTGGGCTCAAGTTCTGAA